>BJCN01342496.1:0-11684 GCA_018326445.1 Flaveria brownii
ATATATATATATATATATATATATATATATATATATATATATAAGACTTTGGCTAAATCCCAAAAAACATACATATATTAATCATAAGATGTCATTGAGAAAGGTCTAATTCAAGGATCAAATCTAAAATATTTTTTGAAATAATAAAATAATAATTTCAAGTGGTAACCGTTTGAGGGTATTATAGAGCAATGAAAATGCAAATGCTTCCCATCATCTCCTGAAGAAACATAAGAACTTAATAAGTAATTGCATACAAAATCAAGCCTAACTGTTTTTTCATATTAGCAATAGTTATGCATTTTTTAAATTTATAATACTTGTTGTAAAGATGCCATCTCATGAAACTTTCTCTTAGTAGCAAAAGTATTCAAATTGTGCAATTACAAAGATATCAAACATAGTTTCTTAGTTTCCTATGTTTTGTTTTCTTTATAGGATTTGTTGAAAAATAAGCATAATGTGTATTTGTCATGTGCACTCTCACCAATATGCTTCGCATCAAAAATAAATCTTGAACAATTATGGGTTTTATGCAGGTTTCTCTTCTGTTTATGGAAAGAAGGTAATATTAGAATGACAATTCATTATGCAGGTTTCTCTTCAATTTGAATCCATTCTTCTCCAACCTTAAAATTGTCTCTGCTATCTACAACAACCCCATTACCAAACTCATTTAAATTTAATCGATTTGAGTCCCTTCTTCTCCAACCTAATCATCACTTTTCAGTAAAGAAAGAAATGCCACTTCAGACCCATTTATCTACATAAAAACGATATTGATCAATAATTTATCAAACACTAAAATTTCATGTGGCATAGCAAATTGTTTTAGTGATAATCTCCCAAAGGAATTTAAGGCATAGCAAATTGTTTTAGTGATGATATTTACCATATTCATTATTTATAACAAATTGAACAATAAATAACTGTCACAAACCATTCTTCACATTTGGACTCGAGCAAATCAAAATTCATTTCACTATTTTAAAGAATTCTCTGCATGAAACAGTAGGAAATATGATATCAAACTGCATTTACATGTGACATAAACTGAGTTCTGAGCCCATATTTAAATCTAAAACTTAAAAATTATCAACAACCTTTACATGAATTTTGAGTTTTGCTCCTCTTGAAGTATCAATTCACATACAATACATCAGATAGAAATCGAATCATACATGATAATAAACAACCACATACAATGAATCAGACATACTAAAGACAACATGAAACAAAAGAACAGTAGTTTTGACACATACCAGTAGGTTTGAGCCTGTGTAAAATGGTTCAAATCTTCACAAAAAAACCATGAGAGTTCCTGGAACATAATGTGCAGATCAAACAACGAATTATAAAATTGAACCAGAGGAGTACGTATATTGTTTGAAATCGAACAAAAAGATACATGATCGAAAATTCCATTAACAAAATCGGAGGTAATCGGACCGATGAAATCGTGTTTCAGTTCGGCCAAGATACAAATCGAATTAATCAAAATCATAAATGCTTACCTGACCACCATGATTAACTTGTAATCGGATTGCTGAAATCGTAGGTAGAGACAAAATCGGCATTTTGGTGCAGAGAGGAGGGAATGAGAGAGGAGCGGCTGAAAAGGGAGGAAGATGAAATTAGGGTTAGAAGAATGTTTTTAGGCCTTTTTGAATAAACCCGGATAGGAACATGGGTCGGGTTTTAAACCCACGTGTATTTTATTAAAAAGATGATGAGGTTGTGCCACGTGGATGTGTTGTATAAAAAATCTTGCCAAGTGGCAATGTGGTTGCTGAAATGTTGCCAAGTGGTTGAAAATAGTTTCTTTTATTATATATAAAGAAGAAAATGTTTCAGCCATGTGTCATGATTTTAGATAGGTGTTTCCACTTGGTATGATTCTAGGCACCCATTGCCACTTGTCCGTTTCTCTACATTACAACCAAGTTGGTTAAAAAAAACGTGGATCCTTATTTACCCGATTTTCTATTCGGGTTTCACATAACTAATCAACAAACATGCTACAAACCCTAATTCATCTTCTCCTCCTCTCCTTGCAAGTGTCGACAGCCACAACTATTGCACCACCCATCCACCGGTGTTGTCACTGAAATCCTCTTCTGCAACTACTCCGGTCCACTGTGATTTCACATATACTTAACGGTACTACCCCTAAATCCTCTTCTGCAACTACTCCGACCTACCGCGACATCTTTGTCTCGATTTGATCGTCGATTTCGGTCCTAGGGTCGTCCGAAGGGTAGCGGCAGCCTCTTCTGTGTGTATTCGGACTCCAAGTTTGGTCATCTCACGCCTATTGTTCTTAAGGTAAACTTTTATTACTCTTCATCTTTTCTAAATCGTATATATGATGCAATATAAGTGTTCTGTGATTTATTAGTTCTTCAAAGTTGGGTCTTTGATTCATTCAACTATATAACTCTTGTATTTCTTATTCTTATTTATCTATTTAATATAATGTCATCTGATATGTTTGTTTTTTATTTTTAAGATGCGCCACTAATCGATCGAAACAAACTATATTTGAGAAGATGAATTGGGATTTAATTTAATATTGAAGATTTATGAAATATTGATTGATTAATGGATTGAAATTTGGCATGATATATTTTGGTTTCGTAGATTTTAAGATCACAAGAGGTGTACGGTTTTTTATAACCTTATTGGATGATGCCATGATATTTTTCATTTGTAATAGCTTAATATTAGTATCTGAATTTGATTGTTTCATAAGCAGACCGATACATCTCTTGCTATATAGGGTAAATACATGAAAACATGCGAATTTGATACCAATAAAGCAAGCAGCCAAATGCATAGATGATTTCCAGGGACATCGCATGAACGATATCTATTGGAAGAGCATCTCGACTCCATGCTAGGTATGCACTTGGTTTTTTAACTGCTAATTTAAATTGCTTATTTGGTTTTGATATAATACTTAGTTCTTTTCATGTTGTTTGGGACTGCTTATTCAATATGCTTCTCTGATTATTTATGACTGGATTAAGCTATTTTGAATAAGGAGTTTGAAGCTTAATTAAAAAATAATAAGTTGATATACATGCAATAAGCAACTCTGGTTTCTGTATAGTTGAATAGGCAAGTTGCATTCATCAGAATTCCAGGTTACATTCTTGAGGAATTTTAGTCAGAATAAAGTTTTGAGTTAATCTGATAGTATAATTTTAGAGGATTTGTGTATTTGTTATAACTTTGTTATATTCTTGGTGCTTCAACCTTCTTATAACTTTGTGTATTTATTATGAAACACTACCGATAATTTTACCATTAAGAATAGTTTCAAAATTTTAGTTATTATTTTTTAATTGTTTTTTCATTCTGTTTTTTAAACTATGAAACAATAGCAGCAACTATACCATTAAAGCTAGAAACAGAAATAATGTTATCAAGTATTATAATTGTTAATGACAATAATTGTATAAAAAAGAAACAGATTCAATAATGTCATCAAGTAATAAAATCCCTCTAATTCTGCTTACTTTATTTTAAAAACTAAATTCAAATTTAATTACCATTAATTCATACTATAATTTTACATTACTATGATTTATCAACATTAATTTTTACCAAAAATAATAACATTTTAATCATTCACGGTCCCACGCATTTATTGTACAGTTTTAAACTTTAAAGAATTAGAATGCATGTACATATTTTAAACAAATTTAAATTTCCTAATTTAAATTATAATTTAAAATGCAATTACCTCTCTTCTTAGATAGATTACTAAACAATAACTTAAATAAAAAATTTAAGACTCACAGTTTAATATATCTTGTGAACTTTTTAAATCTCCTCCCAAATCATATTTATATAATAGATGTGTTGTACATATATTATTTTAAAATTTAAAGATCAATTTCCAAAATATTTACGCCAAACGTATCTCATGCATTTATACAAATTTTTTTTAAAATTCAAATATTTGACATTTAATCTATAACTTAAAATGTTTATAAATTTGAGGTTTTTAAATTAGATTACTAAACAATAACTTCAATAAAAAATTTATATCCCACAATTTAATATATTTTTTAACTTTGTAAATACGATATCTTTCAAAATCTCCTCCCAAATTATATGGAGAATCATATTTATAAAAATAAAAATGTTGTATACAGATGATTTGAAATTCAAAATTTGTTTCCAAAATTAATAGACGAAATATCATTCTAAAATTAACTTTGAATGATAAATGAATAAATCTTAAAATTTATATTATATATACTTCACAATTCAACATTTCAATTCACAATCACAATAGAACTGTCATTATTTTTATTCGTATAATATTATTAACAAACATTTTTTATTTTCATTAATATGGTCACCACTTTGATCAAAGACTTTAGGTATTTTTTACAACTCTTCTAATACTATTTTTCATTATACACATCATAATAATACCGCAAAAGTACTATTACACTTCTCTATTGACAGACTAATCGTGCATCTTCATCTACATAATATTACTAATGTATCTGATTACATTACTCCACAGTTTATCATCTGAGGTTACCTACTTAAAAGATGTCGACATATCACGTCGTGATTATACGCTCAAAGTTCGCGTACTTCGTATGTGGAGGCGACCACGTTATACAAACCCGGGTGACGTTTATTATATGGAGTTTATTATGGTTGATTAGTAGGTTTGTTAACATTAATTTATTTACCTATTTAGTGAATAACAATTTCTCAAATATACTATGCATACTTCATGTATTTGTTTTATTTTTCTTATAGGGAACTACAATGCAAGGCAACTTTCTTAAAAAATGGTTCCCCAAGTTTGAGAAGTTGGTCACTGATTCAGGTTTTAATTTAGTCTTTTCACTTCTGTCTTATCTTATATTACTCTCACATAAACAACATGTATTTGCTTCATTTAATTTTTTTAATGGGATATTTGTTTAATCAGGTTGTTATTGGATCGTTAAACCTACTATTGGGTTGAACGAATACAAGTATAGGTACGTGGATAATAAAAACAAGATTGGCCTTTACTGTCACACTTAATTTTTTCCATGCACTGATTTTTCTAGGCCGAGTTATGGTTTCTCATTTATAAGTTTCCTCTCGATTGTTGAAAACGAGTTTCCAGATGAACACCCACTAGGTAAAAGATCAAATATAGAAGAAAACTTATACTCTCGGGATGTTCTTAATGGAATCAAGCTTGGTGGTTTGCCGAATCATAACTTAGTGTTAAAGGTAGGTGTTCGAGTCATGTTGCTCAGAAACATTGACCAGAAAAGTGGGTTATGTAATGGAACCAGACTACAAGTGGTATCAGTAGGTAATCGTGTTATAAAAGCAGAGATTATATCTAAAAATAATATTGAATAACGTACTTTTATCCATAGAATATCTTTGACACCTACTGATAAAAGACAACCATTTAAGTTTCAAAGGAGGTAGTTTCCCCTTGCTGTGTGTTTTGTAATGACCATAAACAAGAGTCAAGGTCAATCACTCTCAAGAGTTGGTTTATTTTTTAAACAATCTGTTTTCACACACGGACTAAAGATAGTTATACTGGATGGCAATGGTAATCTTTCAAGTACAACTTCAAATATTGTATACAAAGAGATTTTTAGAGATTTGTAAACATATATTGCTTTTTTCCTATTTAACAATGTGATGTAATTTATTTCTACACGTATGTATTTAATCTTTATTTTTATATATAATACAAGCTTAATAGTCATTCTTGTTAATTCACATGTTTATTTATTATATGGTTTTTTTATAGTAACTAATAATTTATAATTATTATTATTTAAAAATTATCTTTTTCAACTCGTGTAACACACGGGGCGTTAGACTAGTTTATAATATATAATGATCAAGTAATAATTGTAAAATCGGTTAAATTCACTAAAACATAGTACATGTTTAGTAAAAGTGTGGTCATCTTTATTACCTACATGTTTAGTCAACAACACTTTATTGTCACGCTTACTAACATATACATACACCACAAGGGAAGAACGAGTTAAAACACTTAGGAAAATTGTTCTTCGAGTTGCATTTTTTTCTAATAAAAGGAAGACTAATGATCGGAAAGGAACCATATTACCAATCTATTTAAAGACGAAGTAGATGAATAATATTATACTACATTCATTAAAGATTTGTTACTTAGTCATAGTAGTTTGAATAATAACAAAATTAGTCACAAGAGTTTGAATATTAACAAGAAAATATTGAATTTCCCTTCTATTCACAACAATTACATCATATTTAAGCATTTTTTTATCAGATTGTTGAACATAAAGTTCATGATAATTAACTTGTCAAACTAATATTATTTATGATTTTCTGATTTTATTTATTGTATATTTATAATTTGAGTCAATTCAATAACATGTTTGATACATTTATTATGTTTTTAGATTAACTTTTTGATCTACTTTAAATACCAACTCTACATGTATCTTGTAGCATTTGAATTATTCACCGTGATACATTTATCAAGTGGTTTATAAGATTCATATTGTATTTTGAGTTTTGGATTACCTGACCAAAACAACATGCTTGAAGTTAGAGGTGTTCGAATCAAATCTCTCCTAAAACACGAATAAATCATTGATTATCACAAGGCTTATAGTCTAATAATATCTAATACGTACATAATGATGTTTCTTTTTATGAGGTTGTGTATTTGAATCCTATGGTCAACATTAGAGTAGATTTAAAAGCAGGATTAGATGATGTGTGTGTGTTTATCTTTCTAAAAATATTAATAAAGAAGTAGTTAGTGATTTAAACTAGATGTGACCATCGTGTCAGGTTGACATGTTGAATTAATAAACATGAACATAATTCATATTTGTGTTTGTATCAAAGATCACAGTCGGCTCTTTACCTAGTGGAGTAAACCAGTTGCTTTAGGCCCCCAATTTTTTCCCAATACGTATTAGTCTAGTAGCGGAGAGAGTAATCAAGGTGACAAAGAGACGGACTAAGAGGCAGAGAAGAATTAAGGTGGAGATTAAGAATGAAATGGAAGTCGATTTGATTTTTGAATGATCAAAGGATATTTGGTGCAGGCTTAGAGTTGCTACTGATGGTTGGAGCCACTATGTTAGAATGGTGTTGACTAATTTGCTTAGGAAGAAATTTGTGGACATTTGATTCGAAACTACAATTATGTTCAACTGTATCAGACGTTA
This sequence comes from Flaveria brownii, assembly GCA_018326445.1. Classification (NCBI taxonomy): domain Eukaryota; kingdom Viridiplantae; phylum Streptophyta; class Magnoliopsida; order Asterales; family Asteraceae; genus Flaveria; species Flaveria brownii. The sequence continues at coordinate 7,221 of BJCN01342496.1, forward strand.
CATGCATAAACACAACTAATCTTTATTCATACTTTTAAAATGGGTTTGAACTTTTTAAGGTAAAATTATAAACATGTTTACTCATGAACCCACTTAATCAAACAATTTAAAAATGTTAAAACTATATTATTTAATTAAACATGTCAATTTTAGCACAACCGGTTAGAGATAACAAAACCCAAAACTTTGTTTATTTTGTTTACTGATTTCGAGTCGTGTAATTCTCCCTGATTTAAATTAAACCATGGAAGTGTCAAGTGTGTGTCTGTATAGTATACATTACAGAATACATATTCAAATTACAATGGTCCAAATATTATTGCATATGTTACAAATTACAATGACCCAAATTAAAAAAGCCCAGGTCCCAAACATGTGCTAAGGTAATTGAAACCTTCCCAATTAATTGTTGTAATAATAAGAGTTTTGAAACCATAACAAAACACACAAACAGGTTTTTAAAACCAAACCGAAACCAGTTTTGAAACCGGATTGGCAACGACCATTTAGATTTAGGTACCAACCTGGACCATAGGATTGAAATTGGTTTGTAATACAGATGTTGAAACCAACTTGAACCCGGTCAAACCCAAACCAAACCAATCAAAGTCCAGTTCCTACCCGGGCAGAACCCCTTAAGAAGTGGTTCTAAACCCAAACCGGTTTAGGAAAAAAAAAACGATTGGTACACCCCAAGCATGCAAACTAAGAACATGCATCAAGCTTCAAAAGAAAAAATGTTCATTTACAAATCATTTACATGCATTTCAAATTTACTAGCACTTGTAAAAGATTTCCAGCCATAACCAAAGAGTTCAAGTAGCCATATTTACATAATAACATTTGTAAACCAAGAACAAGGGGTTAAAAACAACCTTTTTGTTCCCGATTCAACGTCCGCCTACGGAGTCCCACTTGGAAATGTAGCTGCTTTGAAGCGGGGTCGGGCCTAGCGGGCTTCCAGGAGGACTCTCTCGATCATACCTGTTATTCCCATAGTACTCGTCATAAGGCGAGCCTCTTTGGTAAACCATATACGCGCCTCTGCTTGATCGTGCATATGGACTTGACGTGTGATTATGGTCTGTTGGGTGTCTGTAGTGATCAGCTAACCCAGTGGATCTCACCCTCATAAAATGGTCAGCACCAGAGCTCTTGTGTGGGCTGGGGTCTAGTGGTGGCTTGGGAAATAATTGTGAATAGTGGTGGTGGGGCTGACGGTTCTGGTATTGGTATTGGTATTGGTATTGGTATTGTTGGTTGCTGACACTCAGGTTCAGAGTTGGGGTTTGGGTTGGGGCTTGGTTCTTATGGCTAGTCTGTGAACTACTGGCACCAAGGTTACATAAGTTAGGCGAGCTGCGGGCTCGAGTCATGGCCCCGAGCTTATGAAAACCAGTGAGTTCGGGGTTTATGATATCAGGAACCACCATGGGAACCGTGCTATCCGGTGGTGTTCTAGGGGAAGAACAAGCAGATGAGATGGTGAAGCTTGTTTGGCTAGTGTTAACTACAGGTGGTCTGAAGTTGCTGTTGTTGTTGTTGTTGTTGCTGTTGGTGTTGCTGATGTTGTATATTGGTGTTGGTTTGAAGATGATACCATTGACTGAGTTGATGTAACGCTGCTCGAGAGAGTGACGGTCCATTGGCCCGATCTGGTGGTCGATGACGATGGGGCTTGCCGGAAAAAGAAAGGTCCGGAGGCGTGGTGCTCCGGCGAGCTCCTGCCGGTCGTATTCCTCGAACATGTGACGGAGATCTTCGTCGGATTTTACGGTAACCAATGCATCGAGTTCCTCAGGGATTAACTGGTATTTCAGTGTTACATCACCTTCGATTAAGCTGCTTAGCTTCTTCATAAGATCTAAAAATGTTGAAATTAAGAAGAAATCAAACAATTTCCGATAAGATTTCGAAGAAATTAATTCCCAAAGTCATTCATATATCGACGGGAAACGGCAATTTGTTTATTCTGATGAAAATAATATGTAAACAATAAGAAGAAACAAAATGGGAGCCCTAATTTCAGCATATCTTCTGCCATAAACATACTCATAATCTCTTAAAGTTCATCATGAAAATGCAAATGTAGATCAATCAAGGATATACAAGCCTAATTTTACAAAAAATCTTCTACATTTAACATACTCGTAATCTCTTAAAATTCATCGATGAAAACACAAACGAAGATCAATCAACGATGCACAACCTAATTCCACCATATCTTAATTCTACGTTTAACATACTCGTTATAATCTCATAACATTCATCAACAAAAACGCAAACGAAGATTAATCAACGATACACAAACCAAAATTCACCATAATTTCTCAAAACTTATTCAAATACCTAACAGATCCGGCAGATTTCATAAAACCACTTCAAACAAACAAAAAAAATTTTCCTCAAAAACCTAAACAACACCACCAGATTCGATTCATGATCATACAACCATTCGAGACGAGGAATAAAACAATACCTATGAAGGTGATGTAGCGAGGAACCGAGACGACGCGAGTCTCTCCGCCGACGTACTTGAGGTGGCCGTCGAGGGGGCGGGGGAGGATCCTGCCGCCGTGGCTGCAGAGAAACTTGACCTTGCTTCTCGGAGATCCGGCAGCCGATCCCGGTAACGAGCTTGAGGGCGATTCAACGCCACCGGACGTCGACATGTATTCCGTCAACGTATGGTGTACGTATGATGGATGTGTGTATGCATGCAGTGATTTTGTATGTCAAAGATGATACGCAGGAAAGAAAGCAAATATGTGGTTGTGATGCACATATAATTTGAAAAGATTTAACAACCCATGCATGTTTGTTTTAATATATTTTGGTCTATGTCAATATGTCAAATTTGTTAAATAGCATGTAACAAACAACCCTATAGTAATGTAGTGAACTTACGTATCTGTGTCACGTCCACATGTTAGGATCATATGAAAATCTAACAGTTATCTTCTGCGAAAACCAATATCAACACATAACTTCAATTCTTTTAATGTTTTATACGAAAATATGATTGAAATATAATATTTGAGCCTTTCTCTTGTAATTTAAAAAGAAAGTAATGAGCGAAGTCGTCCTGGTCTACATATGCGTAAATCATAATTAGATTATAGTATCTAGATATGTGTAGCTAAACAAATGAAGAAATTTACAACATATGAAAACACTACTTTGATGGATTTTATTGTTACTTTGATGGTTTTTTATGTATATAAACATACCCAAATGTATGTTAAAAGCATAAATTTAAAAAATATAAATTATTAATATTAGTTGTCGCAATTCTTAAGATATTTATAAGTTTTTAAATGATCTTATAACATATGTTATATGTGTCAAATAATATTCAATGGTAAAATATATACTCTTCTTATAAGATCTGTTGAATCAATGTTGTTTACATATGTTATAAATATTTAAATGATCTTATAACATATGTTATAAGTTTTTAAATGATCTTATAACATATGTTGAACCAGTGTACGTTGTTTACATACATGGTTGGAAAGAATAGCTAAGAGGTCTTTGATGTGATTCAACTGTAATTAAAAGCATTTAATCTGACGGAGAACTATGTATGGTAGAAAAGATGAATGTATAAAAATCAAGAAAACTTGTCAACTAGTAGCATATTTGTTTAAAACAGCAATTAAAACATTAAACACATCGTAAATATATTTGTTGACTTTATGTACATACATTTTGTCTATTTCGTTCTTATTATAATTTTTTATGTTTGTTTTGGATTTCATGTGAGGGCTATAATTTATGGAGGAGTTGTTGGGCTACAAGCCTACAATATCTGTAGTTGTGCCTGGCCTTATAGCTAATGGTGGTCGATCGAGGGACTGATCATGATAATGGACCTTAGAGTGATGTAGTTCAGGCCAATACTACTCACTTTTGTTGTTATTCACTCTACGTTTTCTCTCTTAGTGACTTATCATCTTCATCTTGTTAGGTTTCATCATGTAGATGAACCCGTCACTTCTTCATACTTTTTGATTATGACTCGTGTATTAGATCATCAACATGACAATTTGACGTTTGTTCTTTGTTAATTTACGTTGATTTGTACACATATGTTATTACTATTCTTATTAAAGATGGTGGTCGGTGGTTTTTTTTTTATTTGTGTTGTAATTTTCCTTTTGTTTTTGTTTGTTTTTGTTTTTGTTTTAATTTTTCTTTTTTTTTTCCTTTTTTTTGTTTGTGTTTTTATATGGTTTGTTTTGTGTGTGTGTTCAAGATTTCGGGGTGATGTTTTTTGTGGGTTTTTGGTATCTAGACATGTGTCTTTGATTTGTAGGGTTCGTTTACGTTGTCTTACTCCGGGTTCCTGCTTTCTTTCTTTCGTTATCTATACCCTGACGATTCTCGCTATTAAGCAATGATTTCGAAACCGGACCGGACCGGCCGGTCCGACCGGTTCGACCGGGAACCGGTGAGGAGGCC
>BJCN01342510.1:1802-15113 GCA_018326445.1 Flaveria brownii
AACCTAGTTTTGGGGTTTGGTTTTTGAACCTTTTAAGTTCTATTGGATTCAATTTGTGATTTGATTGTTTAAACAATTTGATTGTGTTTAAACCAAATTTTAGTTTCATATAACCTTGATTTTTTTTAATAATTGTGTGTTTGTTTATTAGAATTAGGATTACATAAATTGAATTGGTGATTGTATGAACAAAGTCCATTTAACTTTAATCTATAATTATCACTTAGATCTTATCACGCATATGGTCACCATATATGACTTCTTAATAGGTTAAACTAAGATCACATTATTTTGCCAAACCAGAATCCCGAAGTGGGTTGTTTTTTCTCCAAGGTTGTTAAAATTCCCAACTTTACTTTTGTTAATTTCATAATGTCTTAAACCAATTAATCAAGCAAGTTTCTTTTTAATGTCTAGTGTCTCTAGTTTAGTTGTTGCTAGCACTATTTAGTGATTACCTATGGATTCGACACCTTCTTCTCCTTTACTATTAAGTGTGATTAAACACTCTTTTAAGTGTAATTCTGACCAACCACGCGACATTGATCATATTACACTACTTTAAGTGATAATATTGGCAAGCAAATCATAACAATAGATATTTTAACTGACCATAAGTTTGAGGGGTAACCAGGAGTCTATCTTCATAAGCTAAAATGCCATGAGTGATGCGAAGATGCAAGTGTACATATCCTTTAGCCTTTGTGATACGACCCTGGACACATCCCAACCGACCTGTTCCCAGGATCCGATCCGAAAAGTGGCGACCCGGTCAACTTAGTCAAATGGAAGTGTTGCAAGTTAGGGATAGAATTTATGGGGAGAGCCACACCTCTCATGTTTGCATGACTTCTGCATGTTTTCCATATTCCAAATAAAGTGCATTTACAGTAGGCTAGTTTAGGCATTGCATTTTCTATTTAAAGCATATGTATTTCTTTTAATCAAGCAGAGAAAATTGTTCCAAAGATTGATTTTCCTTCCTCTTGCTTATTTGTTAGAGATTAACCCACTCTGCACGCCCCTATCACTTTGTTGTGCACATGATTGTATATATGTATCCTGAGGTGTTGTCTTATTAAAAAATAACAAAATATAACAACCAATTTTTCCACTTGACATGTGAAATAAGCAATTTCAGTAAGTTGATTATGTGCAATTGTTTATGATCATAAAGATAAACCATTTTCAACAAGTGTCCAACTATTTAGAAAAGTAGGTCGCTGAATCACCTAAGCTTCATTAGTACTTAGGTGAAAAGTTGATTAAGCAAAATCATGAGTCTAAAAACTGTTGGATGCATGTGTACATTTTCATACATCATCTTTAAGTTTGTTTACACTGATTCTTCATTTCTTTGATAGTAGTGATTACAGTCGATTTTGCATCATGCTACTTTTAAGCATAGAACATCAAGAAGCTTTGATTATGTTTCCTACTATTCAAACAATGAACAATTTTGTATAGTTACATACATAAGGCTTATGTTAAAGGGGGATGGATCTTTTCTTGTGCCAATCTTGAATCAAGGAACTAAGGGTGCGATTTGGAGTAAGGTGTTTGTGTTCTAATTCTAAATTTGTCATCGGTGATGTATTGTGCCCCATTTCTAGCCATTGCTTTATGGCGTCGAGCTCATATGTGAATCCATCTGAAGCAATGTGTGGATCCTTCATTACATCCTGCAACCAACACAAAGTCCATTAGACACAAACAACAATCGTGCTTGCCTATGTGATTGAAAGTGTCCTTGAGATGGTCTAAAAGTTTGAGTTCACATCCTGCATCCCACATATGTAAGCACAATTCATCACATGATAATACCTTACCTACATAACAGAAAGAAATGCTAACCTTTAATATTGGACAGAAGAAGAAAGATGGTATATCCGAATCCACGCTAAACTCATTTACCAAACATCCAACATCTGTCACATTATCTGCCATCTTTCGTACCTCTTCTATATCTTTCATCACCATCACCATCCCAGTATACGTGCCATCTTCACCATGCCCACATGAACACCTCATTCCTATTCTCGCAAACTCCATTGCCACTTCCAATGGCCAATCCCCGACCCGCTGATCTAACACTTCATCAAGAGACCCACACCAATTTCTCCCAGTCAAAAGCTGCAACACCAAACTCCCAAAATCCCGAATATCAGACCTGATATCAGATTCATCATACAATGAATCTAGCCTAAACCCGTGTAGTTTTGCAACATTATTTTGGTCCAGAAGGATGTTGGATAGGTTCAGGTTTCCATGAACCATGAGTCTGGGCTTGGCTAGATGGAGAAAGGTTAGACCCAAACAAACGTCGGCTGCAATACAGACTCTAGCATGCCAGTTTAGAGCTTCTTTTTTTCTGCTGTTAGAGAAAAGCACATTTCTTAGGCAGCTCTGATGCATATACTCGAAGACGATGCATTTCAGCTCTCTGCAGAATCCAAGCATGGCCACAAGATGTGGATGCTGTAAATGGCTTAAAACCTTCACCTACAATGAACAAAATCACACTCTAGTTAACGGGTCAGCCCAGAATTTTCATCAAAACAGACATAACATAATAAGAACTGTGAACACGTTTACCTTATTATCAAATTCTTCATCTGACATTTGTTTTATCCCAAAACCATACAATTTCACAGCTACTGTGGTGTGGTTGATTTGAGCCCGATACACATAAGTGGCACCACCGGAACAGTATAATCGACAGCGGTCTGAGAAGTTTTCTGTGCCTGCTCTAATCTCGCCGGCAGTGAACTCTTTGTAATCGAAGCTCAAATCATTCAATCTTTTCACCATATCAATGGCATCTTTATCTCTGCAAAACTCAATTCTTCTCTGCATAACATCTTTCTGTTTCCTCAGTTTCTCAATCTCTTCAACCATAGATCCCCTTTTGTGGATCATCTTCCTCAATTGTTCTTCAGATAGTGATTTCGCCACTGTGACTGATTTCAGTTTCTTTGATAACTCTTTATGGATTTCAAGTGTCGAATTGAGCTTGCTTTTGTTCTGATCAAGTCTTATTCTGTTTTCTGCAAGTTCTTCGTTTACAGCCTCTAAGTCCTTCTCAAAGTTTTTTCTTTTCATGGTTTCTTCATTCAATCTAGCTTCAAGATCCAACACCTATGCACCCAGAAATCAAGATCAAGATAACAAAATAAAAAAACATAACAGATTCATGTGATTCAACAATGAGATTGATGAATTACCCTTGAATTACACATATTAATCACCCATTCTGCTTTAGAACATCTTGTTGCATTTTCTTTAGCTTCTCGTTTCTTCATATCGATGGTATCTCTTGCTTCCCCTACTTTGATTCTCAAAAATTCAGTCTTCTGAACTGGATTCTGATTACACCATTAAAAGGGTGTTGTTATTTTCGTAGATTCAATCAAGAAAACTCAAATGATTAATCTAACAAATGATTAAATTTACTCACCAAATCTTTAGGTATATCTAGTTCGATTGATCCACTGTTCTCCATGATCTCACTTGAATCCTGTACAATTTCTGATTCTTCATCTGCATATGAATCCAACTGATTGAAATACCCTTCAATTTCTTCAGCACATTCATCCCAACTTGCAGGTGAATCGGTTGTTGATAAAGCAGATGAATTTTGATGATTCTTTGCATTTTCTTGAAATAATTTGCCAATCCAACCTTTGAAACTACCCCTCTTTTTGTTCAATTTTGCCACCATTTCACCTTGATCATCTTCTATAATTTCCTCATTGTTTTTCTCTTTCAAATAGAACAATTTCCCACCACTTGTTAGATATAATTCACAGAAATCAGGCTTCTTCCTCTGAATTTTCTTCAATACAGTCAACAGATTATTTTGTTTCCTTAACAGAATGAAGAACAGATACAAATAAGTACACAATTCTATGTAATAACACAAAGTCAATGAAGTTAATCTGTTTAAGTCAACATACATTGAAACTGATTTCAAAAATGTAATTCCCATCACCAGTTTGCAGATTTTAAGACCTGATATAAGTTGCAAGATTCGTTTAGGTATCGGTTCGTCGAGTTTCTCTATGTTCAAAGTTTCTGTTTTCACCTGTGAACAAAGTCACACAATTCACAAAGATTACAATTTTCAGACGAGTGATTCTAAAAATAATAATAATACAAAGATGAACACAATCACACCTTGCCACAGAAAGCTATGTACTGATTCAAAATCTTGTTGACTTTCCCTTCTTCAAATTTCTTGAGAAAGTCAACACTCTCATCATTCACATAACTTGCAGGAAGCTTTCCATCTTGAATCAAGAAAACCACATCAATCAAACCTCAAGAAACGAATCGACGAAAAGTCAAAATCGAAACTTTGTGATGAACTTACAGTATGTGTAAACGTAATCTTTGTTGACATTTGCATGAAGAATAACTATGGATATTTGAGAAGATGACCATTTTCTAAGTGTCCATTCAAGAGTTGCAAGACCCTCTTGCACATCATCCCCGATCGCAACATAAACCTTCTCCATCTTGTTCGATTGCTTCTGTACAGACAAACAGACGTATACAGTAAAATCTCACTCGATCACATATGAATGATGAACGATGAATGAATTCACATCAAGATAAATAACTTTCTTGGTGGGTTTTGAAATATGAGAAAAGGGTGTCCACAAGTTGATTTAATAAATAATAAGTCCAAAAATATGCCGGTGTCATCAAGGTATTGATTGCTTGTTGTTGTCATGATGAAAGATGTAAATTTGTTGTATTCATCGTCTTTGAGTTTATAATATTTCCTTAGATGAATCAAAGAAGTCAAACGTGGTATATACCACGTACTTGTGGATATGTTTGTTGTTAATGTTTGGATGTTGTATGCATGACTGTCCGTACACTGTGTGCTTGTTTAAGGTAACTACTCTAACCTATTGTTATATAAATGTTATTATACAGAATATGTATTCTTTACATGACATACTCAAATGCTCAAAATCCCCCCTTTTAACTTCTTATGGTTACTTATACAGTTATACTTGTATTTTAAAATAAAAAAGAACTTGTAAATGTATTCAACTCACCATATACGATATTCAAAAACCATTTTGGAGAATTAAAAAAACACTAAAATCTGAAATAATATGGGAGCTGGTTCTTGTTTAATGATTATTATGTTTTGTCAAAAAGTGGTAATACCTTTCAACTGAATTTGAACTTTATAGGGATGAGATCGATTAGCATAACCTTTTCAAACGTTGATTACGAAGATTCCCTATCCCTCTCCCTGATTGGTGTATCATGTTTAATGATTTGATTTGAAAGGTTCTAAATCATTTATTGACTTGTGAGCATTAACAATATAATAATTTACCAATTTATAAAAATTACATAATAACGCGGGTTCATTAACATAAAATTAACCTTTATTTTGAGTATTTAGATTTTTTTAACCAACAGTCATTTTTCTCTTTTTTCTCCTAAGTAACTTATCAACTTGTCCTGCGAATGTATGTTGATGTTATTACTTTATACCACTTTTGTAGAGAGCAATCACCAATGTTATAACATCACTAGGTCATGGACATGTGAAGTATTTAGATTGTGCTGCAATTGTAGCTTTTAATAAGATGCGTTTCATAAGTTGGTTTACGGATTAGGATTGTACGTTATGAGTTCTAGCCTTTAGTTAGAGCCTTAGTTAACATAAATCTTTTATTAAACTCTAACTTGTATAATTATATAAAATATTGAGCGCATAAATTTTTGTTAGGTATGAAATATTTTTGTACTTTTATTCTTAGGAGTTTCCAGTTTATTTCTAAACATTATGTAATGTAAAGCACCTTAATCATTTCAAGGAATCGTGATGATTTATATACAAGAAATGTATTTCTTACACACAAATTTGTATAAACTGATAAATAACAGACAACAAAAGTATGTAATCATGTACTTATAAAAAGATTTCACAATAATATTACAGAATTGAAAACTAAGTTGTTTTTGTAATAAAAGAAAGTAAGAGTAATATTAATAAAACACTGAAGAAACAGGTGAAATATTCTTTCTATAAAACACTTTTATTTTAAAAATGCAAGCTTAACGTCCAGTGCTAAATTTTTTTACTCTAATAAAATATTATTATTAAAAAAATCGGAAATAATAGCAAAGGTCTAAAGATTAGCAAACACACCTTAAAAGTGATAATCATATCATTTGAATTTCGCCATATGTCTTGAAGAGACAAAAGCAATACTTTTGGACTTTTAGTTTTGGACTTATTCAGAGAGTATAAAGAAATATCCTTCTGCATCTTTATGTGTTTGTTTGTTTTAATTAACCAGTATTACAATTTACAATATCTTAATCACCTTGTTGAACAAGGTTAAATTTTTTTAATGTAAGACTCGAATCTAAAGAACGTATGATAATAATTATAATCATTAATTATTGTTCCCAATATTAACGACACTTGAAAGTTAACGGCTTTTGATAATTTCTAAATGATTAAGTGTTGAACAATAAAAGGTTTGAACCATTAAATGTTGAATCATTAAGAGGTCTAAATCATTAAGAGCTAATATATCGTTTAACTATTTAAAGACAAATGTCTCACCAGTTCAGACAAGAGGTCTTAACCATTCAACATTAAACATCTTAACCATTAAACATTAGTACCATCACCTCCATGACCACTAATAAACGCCGCTACATACCATCGACCGCCGTCGTTGTCACCGTCAACAATCGACCGCGACCACAAACTACGCTCGTTGCTGAAAACCAACCGTACCCAACAATCACCACCAACCAATCACGCCCGTCGTTGAAAAAACGACATTCGTCGACGAGTGCGTCTAAAATCGACGTGGTTCGAATACGACGATTGGTGGTCGGTCGCGCGCACTGTTGGTGGAGATGAGTGTTTGTCGGCGGAGGCGCGGTTAGCGGCGACTATTGATTCTCAACAACACTGACGACACGATCGGTTGTTTGGGGGTTTGATTGTCGGAGGACAAGGCTACAAAAGGGCAGTGGGTGAGCTGTCAAACAGTTTTGGACGATTGGCAGCGGTCTTCGATCAGGGTCGGCACATGGTAGTGGCGGTTGGTGGCTAAGATCAGTGGCAGCGGCAATGGTCGGAGGTCAGCGGCGATCGGAGGTCGACGACAGTCAGCGGTCGGGGGCCAGGTCGGCAACGGTTGTTGGCGTCGGTGGTCGAGGTCGACAGCAATCGAAGGTCAGTGGGGGATGTGCGGGTTAGGGGGATTTGAAATCCTTCAAACTTTGAAAGGACCCTGGAATCTTTCATTTGAAGGAATTTGAGAGAATTAATCTCAATTTCAAGTTAATTCTTTTCGCAACCAAACACGTTAAAAATAAAAATAAAATTCCAATTCCAACAAATTTCTATCAACGAAACACAATAACTAATGAAATTCAAATTCTGATTTTATTAAACTTTTTGAATTTCTGCATAACAAACGCCCATCCATGTCTCTAAAGCGGATTGCAAATCGTGTTCCCATCTTACTAACCTCCGAATTGTGCAAGAACATCATACCAATGGTGGATAACGACGTGATTCGTTTTTCGGATTTTGGGATTCTTAACCTAGGGTTTAACAATAACTAAAGAGAGAGAGAGAGAGTGTGTGAAGAAGAGAAACCGATGAGAGAAAAAGCGATAGAGATGCATAATCAAAAAGAGAGATCAAGCGAAAAAGATAAATATGAGTCGTAATCAGTTGAGAGGAGAGAGAGAGAGAGAGAGAGAGAAAGAGTGGCGGAGTAGGAAACCCCGACACAATGGCGATGGTGAGGTGTGGGTTTAAAAATATACTAACTAGGAACACGCACTTACAAAGGTTTTTTAAGGCTGTAAAAACGATATAATATATGTAAGAAAATAAAAAAAAGAAGACCAAAAAAAATCATTTACATGAAATCATCATACTTAAATTAGAAATGGATTGGAACTTGATCAAGAATTAGCTTAAATAAGTGACCAACATGAATATGAATCTGAACATGAATTTGAACGCAATTAATTAAACTTGATGAATCTGATAAGGAATTTAAACACACTTACACAGTAGGTTAAATTTATTTTCTTTTTTCGCAAGCAAAGCGAGGTATACATAATGATTTAAGTCATTGATTATAGTTTAACTTGATAAACTTGAGTTTTAGGGATTATGAGACAACAAGACCAATTTTACTATGAATCTATCCAATCCAAGTTTGTATGGGCTGAATAATCCATTGGGCCCAAAAATGCATCACAACGGTGGTACATTAGATTAGATATTACAAGAGGATGTCCCAACATTATGTGGATTAAAATTAAACTAGTGGATTGAGTCAAGGAATATGGACTGGGTACCAATTGGTATATTGGGCCAATAAACTTTAGCATATTTTTTGGTAAGAAAATAAATTACATATTTTTTCTTTAAACCTTTGTAAACAATGAACCGATTGAGGAAAGTGATATATAATTCGAAGTAACTAGCAATTTAAAGCGTTTCTTGTCTAGTGATATATTGTTGTGCAATTAGGTATATTTGTGTATAATTATGTAAGTCGTGACTATCGGTAGTAATTCTTAGTGTTCGTTGTATCTACTATAAGCATATATTTGCTCGTACAATCAAAAGATTAAACAATAACTTCATACAAATAACTGTAAATCACAATTGTACATTTTGAAACGTAGATACAACAATAGAAAAAATGAATAAAATTAGGTAGGGGGAGAAAAATAAATTTGATGTGGTTCAATCAGTTACTTTACCAAAAAAAATGAACAAAGAGAATAGCTATTATATAATATCCAAACAAGTTTGTGAAGTTGAGTTGATAAAGTTTAACAAGAGCCAAAAGAACACATAGATTTTATGCGGTTCAATCAATTACGTCCATGGGTATAAACCATGGATCTTCTTTGGTGTTGAACCCGTTCACATATCACATCATAAGTATTTATTATAACCATAAAACCTTAACAACATGACCTAATATGAGACATAACCTTAAATCACAATAGGTACTCGTCGTTCACACGTCAAGCCTAACAACGTCAACTTATTGTTAAAATTTCATTTCATGTCATTATCTATCTATCTTCAATAACGGACCAGGTCAAAAGATCGATTCGATACAAAATATAGCTTCAAGTCTCCCTTGTTAAAGCCCATAAACCCGAAAGTAGAGAGTTTGAGTCTTTGAGGCTAATCATACAACTCCAACTCGAGATCATTTTAAGTAACAATAATCATGAATCGAATAAACATTTTATTTACCTTTTGATCTTACAACATACTATAGAAAAGAGTATCAAATTCGTGTAGTGATATACATAAAGTTGGTACAAATATAAATTATCTATCAAGCAATAATATAAAAACTAAGAAAAAAAATGTGAACAAACATGGTGTATAAAATATTGTAGCATTTGAAAATTGGTATGACCGTACGAGCAACGTGTAAAAATGTAGGGTAGTAGGTAATCAACATAATAAAGATACAAAGAAAATGATGTGCATGTTTGGGATTGATTTTGAAAAGCAACTTATGACTTTTGGAGGGGTAAAAAGACAGAAATACCCCTCCAGAAGTCACTAGAAGTTACAATTGCGACTTATGACTTTATTGCGAGTACTGATGATCTAATCTTCGATGAGTATAAAGGAAGGGCTCTGTAACTTCTAGTGACTTCTGTAGAGGTATTTCTGTTTTTTTAAAAAAAAAGTAATCCCAAACATCTCCTTAGTATGAGCCAATAGTTGAAGAGGACGCACGTGCGACCAGCCCGAGATTATCGAGTTAAAAAGATACCATGCACGTGGCTTACTAGTCAAAGGTCAAAAGCCTCACACTATGAACCCTAAACATATGATATAATAAATTTAATTAATTGAATATTAGCATATAAATTATAATACGCCGTAGATAAGAAGAATGACGACGAAAAGGGCCGATGCATCCACCTGACAAAATCTATAATTCTTTGCTTCCATTTGAATATTTGCTTAAGTGAGTCAATAATAATTGCTACAAATACATTATTTATAAGGCTTAAAAGTAATGTTTTCATAATCAAATCACTCGTTTGTTTGTTTTTCTTGTCGTACCAGATGAACCGATTTTAATATAGGATTACGTCTTGATCCATTTATGACATTAAAAAGTACAAAAAGTGAATAAAAGGAAGGCAAAATAGAAAAGAAAAAATAAAAGTAGAAGACAAAAACTGTTAGAGAATGAAGACGACCCTCTTGCCTTCTTGTCATTCAATGCGATTTTTTTGCGAATTAGGTTGTCATTTCAATATTTTGATGAATTTTCACATACAAGATTTTTTATCTTGAGAAATAATGCAGCTAAATGCTCTCAATTTTGATTTAATTTAACGAAGATTGATATATTGATAAAGCGAATAAACTATTGGTAGACAATCACCGTGTTTCTAACTCTAGGTTCATGCACTTTGTCATGTCTAGTGAACGGGAAGTACCAAAATGAGGGATGCTTAAAAAACTAAAAGAGGGGGGGTTCAATCTAGTGGACTCAAACTCTCGAAGTCACATGTTATTATTCTTACCATTAGAGCAATACATGTTGTAAGTGTAAAATTAGCTCATTTGATAATGACTCAAATCTTTTAAAGTGGAAGTATTTTGTTTAAATCCAGACATAACATAAAATTCCTTTCAAATAATTTAAAGTAGAAGTTAGGATAATTTGTCGTTAGAAAAAGAACTAACAAACAAATAAACATACCCAGTATATCTCACTCAAAAGCAGGGTCTGGAAGTGATAGGTGGTGACTAGTCTTTCCTCTATCTAGAGAGATAGAGAGACCGCTTCCAAGAAAACCCCCGACTCGATTGTTATAAAGAACTAGGGTTGTTAAATGATTGTTAAAAGAAACCATGATATATAATTTATACTTTTTATCTTCTCCTTCTTGTATTTTTAAATTTTATTTGATATTTACATACTAAAATACTATATATGTTTTTTGACCAATGAAGAAATATCAAAATATGCATGGGATGGGATTTGAACTTGGGTATCTAAGTGTAAAAGTATACTGAATATGTACATTACTCGCACACATATCTATGTATAATAATAGTGCTAGTGGGCTTACCCGCGCGTTGCAGCGGGATTTTTAACTGCACGTTCTATGTGTTTGACTTATTGGATAATTCGAACAATGAAGTTTCCATATGGGTTGGTATTCATATTATTCTCAATTTTAAACCAAGTGCACATATATTTATGTCAGGTAAACTTATGTGTATGTAAATATATACACACATGTATATATATATATATGCAATGGTGAATTTAGCATCCTAATCGGTGAAGGTAAAAAAACTTTTTGCCGACGCATTGATAATGACAAAATAGACTTACGTCTAAGTGTTTATAAATATTTATCATCAACTCATGTCTAAGTGTACGAGAATTTTTAAATTATATAAAATATTACAGATTAAATCCAATGTGTTTACCTTATCAAGGGGTCCAGAGTTTGCTTTCTTATTAGGGATGATCACATGAATTCCTGTGTGTAACCAGTCATGGTAGTGGTCTGCAACATCCGTGCTTGATGTACAGTCTACTAATACCGTATTAGAAATAAAATGATTCCCATGCACATGATGAACAAACCTCTCCATATCAGCCTTTTCTCCTTTCTCCTTCAGAAGTTCTTTTCATTTAAAACGGTCGATACCCCTACAACAGATAGAAAAATATTATGGGAGGATGCATTTGACCTTTTAGCATATTGTACACCGACACATTTGACCAACTCATGTTATTTGATTAAGCAATTTAAGATGTCTTAATTATATCTAAATAAACTTCAGGTCACTTTTTACTCTTTCGACCTATTTGATCTGTTCTATTTTACCCATCTGACCCATTAGAATTTATATGTAACCAATAACATGTAGGCATGTACTTACTTTTTGCATTCTCTCTATTTTGACCTCATGTAACAAGATGGCCCCGCTCTGGAAGAATCTCAACCATATCCCTAAAGCATCTACCCAAAACCACAATGTGACAGGAATTTGTTTCAACACTTGTATTCGATCAAACTGTAAAAGCATTTGTGATGCTATAAACTATACTTTATCCATGGCATTGTCACGTATTTTAAATAACAATATTCTATTATAAACAAGGGTAGTCAATTGTCCATACAATGCATAGATAAACAAGGGTAATCATACTGTAAGAGCATCTATCTGTGATCACCACAATGCAGCCATGCAGGTGCTGCAAGCAGTTTGATTCACAGGTTCAGAACATTGATGCAACAAGGTTCATGACCCATTAATTCGGCTTAATACTCGATAAAACACCAAGTTGAAGAGAGAAAAGGGTTCAAAACACCACAAGAAGGCCAAAAAGTCATGGACTGGAAACTAAAATATACATTTACTAATCCTTGTGGCTAATAATCATAATAATAATACCCGAAAAACCAAGCAAAAGGGCTTCATGTGATATCCATATCTAGATTAAGTGCAGCAACTGGATCATGCAAACTCACCAGACGGCACCGCACAATTTACAACAATATTAAATCACTCAACCTTACTCGCTCCCTAATTACATAACATTCTCGGTTATCCTTTTTCCTATGCTAAACTCCATCCATTAAACTCTCATTTAGGTCTTGAACTTGAGTGGTGGTGGCCTTTGCTGTCCTGTTTAATTCTATCTGCATACATTGGCAACTGAATTATCTCATTTATCTCATCCAATAACACTTCCTCTGTGATGTTGTCCTTTATGCTCCGCATCACCTGTGTGTATTAGCGTGTCATTTAACACAACCATTGTTATATATGTGACTTGATTCAAATTACATAAGGGGTAGACATGTCTTCACTTTTGTAAATCTTCTTTGGGTATTGGTTATAATCTTCCATTCTTAAATATGGATAGATGTCATGTGAAACCATCCTCTCTCTGTTTAGGTCTTGTGCCATTTGTATCTTTTGTATCTGTTCTAAAACTTCAATGAACTGGTTCTTCCATTCAGATTTCATCTTCTTCATTTCTTCTAGTTCTGGAAGAATGGCTCTGAGCTCTACCTTTAGGCTCCTAGAGCTCTCATCAGACTAAAAAAAGTAACACATAATGCAACCAAAATAAAGAATTAATTGTTAAGAACTTAAGATACATTTAAAATTATCCAACTGTCCCTAGTTTTTATCAACCAAGTATATGATATCTAGTTAGCTGATCCTGATTTTGATTCTTCAAGATTACTTATCACTTTAAAAACAGACCT
>BJCN01342512.1:7927-22564 GCA_018326445.1 Flaveria brownii
ATTAAACACACACGCCGTTCAGTATGCTTAACTAGATTGTGTGATTCTATAACGAGAATGAATTCATAGACAAACTCAAACAGTTAATTGTTCATTATATCAAAAATCAAAACTTGATTAGGGTTTTAAATCTTGAAAAACTTTATTAGAAAAAATAACAAAGTGACCATTTTTATTAACAATCTAATATATACCGGATTAGATCCGGGTTTAAGATCAAAAATCAAACAAACAAACCATTAAAATAAAAAACATCTCATAGACGTTTCACATAAGTTCAAACCAAATCAAAAGAAATTTAACCCTAATGTTGAAACTAAAATTGTTCTAGCTGGACATGACTAGATCAATCATAACTAAAATAAAATAAAACTTACGAATCGAAAACCAACAAAAAGAACCTAAATTGCTATTGCTCCTTGATTCCAGGAACTTGATTGCCAAAATAGAGTCTTCAAGAGCCTCTAAGATGCCCCTTTAATCATCCTCTTCTATTATATTTATAATAAATCTTGGATTCCCGGATTTACTTTTTTAGGGATTTTAGTTTCTTTTATTTTATCCAGGAAAATCTAATGATAATCATCACAAACAAGAATTCTTACAAAATAGGAATTTTCCTGCACCTCTTTTTTAATTCAAGGATATTTTTAATAATATTTTCTTTAAGCCTTTTTTTTACTTCTTTTCCAATTGCATAAACCTGCAAATTCAACCAAAACACACTAAAGTAGATTCCATCCTAAAAAACTACTATTATATAAAATAATTAAAAAAACATGCAAGAAATGCAAATAAATGCCAAAATATACTCTAAAACTATGATAATTAACGTCTAAAAATATAACTAACATATATTAAGTCATGGTTGGGTCCTCCCCTTGCGTCAACTAAGGCTAAAGGTTTTGCCCTTGTGTGGGCTGCGGCCTAGGTCCCATCTTTCTAAGCTTGCGGTCTCTTGAAATTATTTCATTGTGTCATATTAACAATTCTTTTAGCGCGTGATTTTTAAGTTTGGGAAAGTGGTGGATTATAAGTCATGATTTTTAAGTCTGCGGCTAAGGTACATCCTCTTAAGCCGCAGCAGATGTTGCCCCGTGCCACCTTGTTACCTTTGCTTAGTGCAATCACGTCATCATACTATGTTTAATCTTTTTAATAATGATTTGTGTTGTATTTGGGGTGGTAACCCATCAGCGTGCACAGTTGATGTTTAAAACTAGAGAGCAGTGTGTATACTCCGAAATAAATTTGTGTTGTGCTTGAATACTCTAGCTATCTTAATATTGGGGGTTAAAAGCGCTTCATTAATATGACTGCGAATATATTCTTTTACAACAAATAGCAACAAGTTTGAAATACATACCCTGATAACAAAATGAAAACAAGCAAGGACCTACCAGTGACAATGATGTCCTGATGAAAACAAAATGTTTAAATCTAACTTCACTTCACCGATTCATATAAATTCTGGTAGTAAAAAACGTCGTTCGCAATGAGAGTACAGAAAAAAGATTCCAGAAAAAAATGTGATTTTAGATGAAAATTCAGAGCCGATCGAAGATCACATAAAGCGTCCAGTGACTGAATTCAAGGCAGCACAGCTTCAAGCAGTTTCTCATATACCTGTCTAGCTGTCAAATCTTCCACCTGCTCCAAAAAGTACGAATGAAAACCAAGCATTGACATAATCTACTTGGTACTTGGTGAGTATTGCATCGTGTGCTAGGAACGCCTAAATGATTTCACCGAAAGGAGACGAAAAAGATTGTGACTGCAATAACAGTAGTTTTATTTCAACTCACCACAAGGAGTTTGGACTTGCTGTTCCAACCTCTTTGGAGGGTCATCTGGCTTAGTTTCAAACCTAAAACCTAGATTAAATACACATCAAGTTAGCTAAGACTGCATAAAAGAACGAAAATATTACAAAAGCCAGAAGGAGAGATCATAAAGAAAGAACAGACCTTGCCCATGAATTCTAAAAGTTCATTGTTAGCTTCCCCACGCGCTGCAGGTGCAGCCACAGTGATTCTAACATCGTCAGCATTTACTCCTGAAAAGTTTTGGATGCAAACGCAAGTTCAGAGGTTTTTATGGATATATGTTAGCTAGATACTTGTTATTGGTATTTATTATGGGAAACTTCATGCACTAGTAACCAAGTCCCTTAAGTCACTCAAAGTTTTTGTGTATAGATAAAACCACTTAAAATTCATTAGATGTTTCACTTTTGTGAAATTTGAGATTTTTTCTAGGTTACCAGGTCACCCACACCTTACGAAATGCTTGCCATGAGTGAGATTTTAGTGTATACAACAGGTCAACATATGCTGATTAGTATTTCTTATTCTAAATATGACGTGTCAGTTTTCACTCTGGTAAACTAAAAATCCCAAATTTCACAAAGATGAACCACATGAAAGCTGAGTGGTTTTATCAGGTGATTTTTTCCGTATTATTATCATATATACGTAATTTCATAAGGCAGTCTAAACTTAAGATGAAAAAAAATATACTTGTAATTGCTGATCGCTGTGCACGATCTTCCACCTCAATTGCCACCTGCACGAGTCCTCCTTCTAACTGGGATATGCACGGTGGTACAGGAGCATCCTGTGGCATTAAACCAAACAAGAAATATTATAGAACTTTTTTTGATGCATTTATACAGGTTTGATAAAGATTTCTGATAAATCCCACTTTCCTAAACCTATCATTAGAGGTGGCAAAGCAACCAGAATGAGCATTTTGGAAAACATGTCAAAATGGGTTCAGTCACAAAGGGTCATTATAATTTGTGTGCCAAACAGATCAGGTAGGGTTGTGCGGATCCACCAACGGTCTGATTGCTTTGTATTTTGTAAAATAATAGATGTGTTAAACTACAAAACAGTACCAACACAACCAGTGGAAGCCTCAAGAGCTCAATTGGCCAAATGCAAAACCCATGTATAATAAAAAGATTAAAACACTTTGTGGTAGTTACCTGGGGGTTAGTTTCTGCAGCAACAGTACTGAGTGCACCATCAACAACATATATAAAAGAAGCAGATTCCAAGTCTTCTTCAGAGCGGTAGCAAACAAAGAGTCCACAGCCCATGCAATTCATGCGAAATTGTTTTTCTAATTTCCCTTCACCCCTATAATGGAAAATATCCCTTAGGTATCAAAAGAAAATGCATGTGCTCACCAATAAGTACTCATGAGACGTGCATCAGGCAAACCTTTCATTTCCAAATACCAAACAGGTGTAAAAAGCTTACCGCTTTAGGAGGATTTTTCCTGCCTCGTTTATGTTCAACCTCGTAAGATGCGTTTTCTTATCCAATACATATGCTTTGTCAGTTTTTCTCTTAGGCATCCTCTGCAATTGGGTATCTACAATCATACTTTAGTATGGGAAAACAATACAAAGAAATGGCAAAGTAATGCAGGAAAAGGACATACGACCCAATTATAAGGGTCAAAGCACTACATGAAAAAAAATTGAGACCGATATCGCGGGTAAAACCAATGACAATCAAAGCAAGATTGTACCACATACATTTCTACAATCATTCATTCCATCCTTTGTAATTGGTTTATGACTATGTAGTCAAACACGAGCCCAGCAGAGTAAAAACGCCTTGCGTCCATCAAGGTGATATGCTCAATAGTCATGTTAGAAAAAAAAAACTGTCTGAAACAGCTAAAAATGGTCTGAAACATCTAAAAATGCCCTGAGACCAGCCTAAAACATGTCTAGGACCCCCAACAACGGAATGTTTTGCACTTGCTTATAAAGGTCTTTGCTTTTTGAGCGCCTTGTGCCTACCCAACAGGCTCACCCTCTGCGCCATGAGTGCACCTAGCACCTTCTTCTACCTAGGTCAATGACTATTCAATCTAGAGTTAGACCTCTTAGCAATCCTTTAATCCTTCATTTCCAATGATTATTCACAATCTTATATCGAGATATAAACTACCAACTATCATAAACTTGCTCAAATCATTGTAACACAACTGTATACCATCTAAATTCTAAAACATAGCTTTTAAGTATACAACAGTTTGCCAAATAAGATAGAAACAAAGAATCCCTTCAAATTCAACGAAACACCACTACTTCCAGATTTATTTCAGCTAAACTAGGGTTTCTTCTATGCTCGATACAATTTCGTCGGTATTCACAATCTAAAGTATAAACAACCGAATTTAGGGATAAAACTGAAAACTGTTACACACAATCTCACAAAACCACAAATTAACAAACAATAAAACTAAAAAAAAGATAGAGGTTCACCGGTGATGAGAACGTGAGAGCTACAATGCTTGCAGTAATAGACGAAGAGATCGGAATCTGGACCATCTGGTGCTGCATCTTCACTCGAGTATGTGTGAGTCGTCCTCTTCGGCATATCGCCGGTTTTTCGTCAACTCTCAAACTCCGGCGGCTTTGGAGGGCGGAGATCTCGCCGGCGACCGTCGAAAACCACCGCAGAAGTAATCGCAGGGGTTGTATAGTGAAATTGAAACACACTCGTTTTTCTGTTTGTGTGAAATTTTGGGTTACATTTATCGCCCGTTGAGTATACTTCTTTTACAACTTTGCTAACTTTACGGTTTTTACAGTTTGGTTCGCGGAACGTTTTACAATGTAATTGGAATTGAAACTTGAATTAAATCTTTGTTAAAATTAATAACGTGTTTGTTGAATGTTAATTTTGAACATTCTGTTAGATCGTTAAACATTCAATGAGTAAGTAAAAAAATATGAATTCCAATAAACGTGGATAAATTTTCCGGTTCCGATCAATCAAATACGATTTTGAATAAAAAAAAATTTCAATTTTAATTTTCTAGGAATTATATGAACTAAACAAGATTATAGATGAGAAGTTTTTCAATTTTAAATTTAATTTGTGAAAATTATAGTTGCATTTGAATAGAAAACAATTCCCAGAAACAAGGCGTGTTTGGATGCAACAATCAATGTTTTGAGGGATTGGTTATAGTCGCTCTACATACACTTGTTGAACAAAATTGATTAAAATTAAGGTATGGATGAGGCTTATATGTATAAATCAATGTTTTGAGGGATTGGTTATAGTCGCTCTACATACACTTGTTGAACAAAATTGATTAAAATTAAGGTATGGAGAAGGCTTATATGTATATCGACCAATTTGTACATAAAACTTAATTGGTTGGACACAGAACGGCAAACGCCTCATATATGTGAAGCTCTCACTACTTGCCTTACGCATTGAATTTCAAGACCTTAACACCTTAAAGTGCCTCACGCTTTTAAAACCAAGAGTCCAACCATTTGAACCAGTCTATGATCACTGATTGAAAGTTTTTAAAAATACTTGTTTAATAATGAGTATAAAGTTACAATAGCTTTTGTTTCTCTTTTTTTAAAATCATTATTATATTAAGTAATGATGCTTTGCAATTTAAAGGTATTTCAGTCTTAACTTAAACGATGAACATTCAGTGTTTTACATCCCCAGTCAACCTCTCTGCTTTCTTGATGGGTATCATAATTCTTAACAATGGCTAAGCAACTATCATCTCATCTTCTTTCACTGGAGTCCAAAATTTCATCACCACAGGAGGCGTGAAACCACACCACAAGGGCTGTTGCTTAATGGTGTCAATGTGTCAGGTTGACACGTTAAATCATTACCCAAAACCTAAGTAAATCATTACCATGTTTCTACCCATATCAGAAATTGTCACCGTTAGGCCTTAGCTACCACTACCATGCCAGAATGTATCAACTCAATTTCATTTTTGCATCAAACACAGACATCTGCTGTTTCCACCATTTTCACATCAAACACAAGATATATCTGCTGTTTTCACCAAATTGTTGACTTTCTATGTCAGGTCAAAGTAAATTACCTATGATTCTATGAAGTTGGATTCTTAATTGGTTTAAACAGTAAGTTTCGGAAATTGATAAAAGTTAGTTCTTTCAGCAACCATAGACCAAATGATTAAACCAACCGAACCAAAACCAACAAACAATCCATACATACTCAGACCTGAATCCGGTCACCAGATCAACATAATAGTACAATGATAAAACAAAACATAAACCTCAGAAACCACATGCATCGTAGCAGCAAATGTTCATGAACTCTGCAAGCACAAAAGCAGATTATCAGTGAACAAAACAACGCACCTAAGTAACACCACAAATCCTCTTTTTCTGATAAAAAGAAAAGACCAAAAGAAAACTTACAGATCTTGTTGAAGGCAACAATATCACAACTCTGGACATACTCATTGATTGGTTCCACGGTAAGGCGTTCTTCAATAAGTGTGTCAACAGACACCAAATCATCGACAATTGTCAACATGATCTGTAGCTTCTTAATACCATACCCTACCGGCACCAACTTTGCTGTAATCAAAAATTAAAATTTCAATCCTTGGATTTGCACATAAACATAGCATAGTATTATTTAAAAAAAGAAAAAAAGAAAAACATACATGCACCCCACAGCAAGCCATCCATTTGCACGCTTCTAACAGCCTCCTCAAGCTTTTGCATATCGGTCTCATCATCCCAAGGCTTTATGTCCATCAAAACCGAAGACTTGCCAGCTGATGATGTAACCACAAACAGAATAACAAATAAAACAAAATCAAAATGATGGCTGTAAAAGTAAAATTCAAGAATATAGAATAAAACAAGCATAAACCCACATTCTTTCTTCTTTCCAGAAGCTTTCACTGCAGCTGCACGATCTTCAGCAGCTTTCTTTTCCTCTTCGGTCTCTTCACCAAAAAGATCGACATCACTATCATCATCCTCATCAGCTGCAGCCTGAATAATACACGTGAAATCACATTTTTGTAAGTGCAAAAACAGCAAATTACATCAATCATATAAAAAAGAAAGCAGATTTTACCTTTGTCTCAGCAACAGGAGGAGTTGCAATAGCCTCTTCAGGGAAAGAAGCAGATCCCTCGATGGTAACACCACTTCCTTCAGCCGAGACACCACTGCAAGAAGTTTAATAATGAGTATGATCTAACTTGCATTACATACAGGCTAAAGGGTTCTTAATAAATTGCAAAGCAAATTAATGTTCAAGATTAAGAAACGTACGAGATCCTCAAAAGCGCCTCAATATGGTTAAACCAACGGGACACATTCACATATTGCGGTGATGGAGGTTTTGTGAAAGCACCATGAACAGTAAGGTCGTCCTTTGAAGCTTGGTACCTGAGAAAACAAGATCTATTACTACTCTGCATCATAAAGAATTAAAAACACATAACAAATTCCATATCTTTCAAAAAGCAATACAAACTCACCCGGTGATGTAACTCCGAGACAAAAGGTACTCATCGAGCTTCTTCAGACCAGCTTCAGAACCAACATAGAATGTGGGCGCCATTTCAAGACAATAAAGCACTTCTGCAAGAACTCCGTATAAGTAAATATATACAATTTAACCAAGAACAAGATAACTTCTAAATTCTAGCTCATAATATCAATTCTATACAGCATTCAGTACTCTCGAGCTATTTTTCTACTGATATGATTAATCGAAGACGTAAGCTAAGATTTATACACCTTAATCTGTTAAACTTTAACCTAACGAACTCAGATCTTAACACCTACATTGATTATCCAAACTGTTGAATCAGGAAACATAAATGAGACGCTATAACTAAATATTGCAGCAATAGAAGTTAAG
Source organism: Flaveria brownii (assembly GCA_018326445.1). Taxonomy (NCBI): domain Eukaryota; kingdom Viridiplantae; phylum Streptophyta; class Magnoliopsida; order Asterales; family Asteraceae; genus Flaveria; species Flaveria brownii. The sequence continues at coordinate 15,631 of BJCN01342512.1, forward strand.
TGAGCTTAAAATCATGAAGGACATACAGATCTATCAAGTCTAACTAAAAACCGCAGCTATACGTTAATCAGTGAACATTTTCAATCGATTTTACTCATGTAGTTCATCTGATTAATAATCAATCAACTGTTTAGATAGAAATCAAGAATCATAAGTAATTGAGAGTACCTGATGATGAGATGTCCGAAAGCAGCCACTAAGTTGTGAGTCGATGACTCGAAGAGAAACCCTAGTCCTATTTATAGGAAGACGAACAGAGAGGTTATGTTGACGAAACCTAAGAAAGAAAGAAGTGCTGTTAAGCCCTTCATGTTTGACATGTATGTTAAAAGTAGTTGGAAAACTTTTGTTTTTTTATTGAAAATATCGTGAGTCTTTAATTATGTTGATTACCACAATTGTGGGACAATTTATGGATATCCTTAATCCTTATGATATATCATTAAGGTGTTGATTTTCGTGTAACTAGTTGGGTGAAACACGTGAGTTAATGTTATTTTCTTTCACTCGTCACTCCCTTTGGTTGGTTTCGAACTGAATTTAGAGAAACCATTTTTGCATGCGCCACCATTAACAAATGTATGGTGTATACATTTGTTTCATCGTATAATAGTTCTTAGTGTTGTCCTACATGTATCCCCCTACAATCTCCCGACACCAACCAAGATTGTCTAATTAATCACTATGTTAGTTAAAAGTAATATCTTGAAGCAAATGGTAGATAACGAGGTTCACTCGTTTATATGTTAATTTGGATTTTAGAACATATATAGTATATCAAATATTCTTTTTTGTTTAAGGTTGCATTGAGTAGTGAATAGATGGCGAATTGATAAAATACCTATAAGATTATGCCTAATAAAAAGACATCTCAAAAACCACTTGTACATAGGGCTCTCCTATTAGAGAATACGTAGTGTGGATGTGGAAGCTACGAAACAGTGTGGATGTGGAAGCTACGAAACAGTGTGGATGTGGAAGCTACGAAACAGGATCCAAGGAAACCAATATTCTCTTCAACGCCAACACAAACCACCACCGCACTAATATGTCGTTTTGTTAGAAAACACTTCTTGGTGTTGCCCTTCCGTTGTGTCCTCCTATAACCCACCTGACAACCAACTTCATATTCTTCGGCGTGGCATGACAATTCACAATGACTAGAGTAATGGTTTCGCGCGATCGTATTATTGGACAATCAAATATATATATATATATAGAGAGAGAGGGGAATGAAGAACATAGGAAAACAAAAATAAACAGAGAAGAGTAAGAGGTGTATGTGTGCTTTTTAGAGTGTATTTTAGTAAAAATATTATCTTATCCTTATGTGTAAATGATTTTAACATTACGACGAAACCAACATCTACATTAGGAACCAAACATGTTCCAAGGCCGTAAGAAGTTAAGACTTAGAATTTTTCAAAAGTTTGGACAAAATCCAAAATATGAACGTATCGTATGCGGGATTTCTTTATTAAATAGCGAAACATCCTACATACATTATATTACATAATATAATATTATAATTATACACCTGTCCAAATTTATTATTATTACAATTGAGCTATAAGTCGTTAAATATTAGACATCGGGCCAAAGTGTAAATTAAACTTCTTGGTCAAAACCTAACAACCAAGATTTGAGGGGCTGGTTATGGTCAACTTCAAACTTTAATAAAATCCGGATATACGCCATATTAGAGAGTCGGTTGACTCGGGTCAAAGTCAAAATTATAGTCTTTATGAAGAGTTAGACATAGGAATGCAAACGAACCGAGCATCTCGTGAGCTACTCGAGATTGAATCGATAAAAAACTCGAAACGAGCCGAGTTTTATAGACCCCGAGCTGAGCTAGAGCTTGAAAGAAAGTTCATTTAATTATCGAGCCCGAGCCCGAGCTTCATGTATCGAGCTCGAGCCAGCTCGCGAGCCTAAACGAGCTTTTTATTTATATATTTTTATTTAATCTATTAAATATATTATATAAATATATAATATCTATTATATATAAAGTTATGATAAAAAATAATTAAATAATATGAATAATGTTATATATAAAATATATAATTATAAATATATATCAAAATTAAATATAAAAATATTAAAAATAATATTTAAATAAATAAACGGGCCGAGCCCGAGCCGAGCTCAAGCTTTAAAAATAAAGCTCGAAACGAGTCGAGCTCGAGCTCTCCTAAGTCATCACGAGCCGAGCTCGAGCCCATACGAGCTCGGGCTCAGCTCGTTTGTACCCCTAGTTAGAAACAATGATAATATAAAAAAAGAAAAAAAGGAAAAAAAAGGACCCATTAGTGAATCAAACCACATCTTTTGAATAAACTTGCATTGTGTAATATGTCAATCGAGTTATCACCCACTTTTATCTTTAATTCCATAACTATATGATATGAATACACGTATGATTTGTAACCATGACAAACTTTTTGATACGCTTTCACGCTCATGTTTAAAGTATTCATATTTTTATATTTCAGATTTTTAACACGTTTAACGTATATACTATTTATTATTTGTATTATCATATAAGATACAAATATATAATGAATACAGGTAATTATATTCAGGTAATTAGATGGGTATCATCTAATCCCATACTTATCCCCACAAAACACTACATGTCCTATAAATGTCAGGTTTCCCGTCAGGTTCCAGTTCTTATGTCATCCTTATCGAGATTGAAGGATAAGTTGTGAAACACCAAGCCAGATAACTTGAAAAACCAGGTATCGAGGTTATAAGACAGTCACACAAATTCATTCAATCTGCATGTCGGGTACATAGCTCCTTGACTTGCTAACTGACTAAACTATCACCAACTACTCTAACTATTCTAACCGACTCGCTTAGCTGCTAACCTAAATATAGTACCTTAAACTGAAATACGGGGTCACACGTCTGTACCATCATAGACAACGAGCAGCAAATGCTACACGTGATAAATCAAGAGTTCTGCAAAAGCTATCCAATCCTTTGGAATCAAACCAGTCTTTCTTCATCTACAAACATATTAATAATCTGATAAGAGTTTGTCAATATATTGTTTAGTTGACTTCTACAAGTTAAAAAAAAGGGTATGATGTATTGATATATGATTTATCAAATGTGCCAATGTGACATAGGGAACTTACAAAATATGGGTATCCATTAGTTATGCTAAAACTTTCTGGAGCACTCTCAACAAAGAGTTTAATATAATAAAGAACAAAAAAACCGCATTCCTTGTTGTCCCTCTGCTGTGGAACCTGTAAAAATGTTTGTGATTAAGCACTCGATAAAACAAATAAGATTTGTCAATGGGTCGGATTTGGGTCAGATCGGATAATGATATGATCTGACCCATGACCCAACTAAATGAATGTGAATTGACTCGCGACCTAAACCATATCAAGGAATATAGGGAGAAATGCTAGTCACCTTAGGAACCAAAAACGGCATTTTACGCACAAGATCTTTATCCTCTGTCCTCTCTAAATTACTGTAGATGTCCAAAACAAATCTGTCACAGATGTAGAACATGGTTAAAGTGGAAATAAAGGGTTAAATTATTTATTTACACAAATTTAAAAAGATAAGAAGGCAGATAACAATAAACCAAACATTACTTTCTTATAACAGGTTCAAGTTGGTTGGAGTGATCAGCTTTTGCAAGTGAATCCAGCAGCAATATACATGGAGTTCTTAATTTTGACCCTAAACTTTCACCAAAGTGACAGAATATCAATACAAACCAATGACCCCTGCATAAAAAAAACATCTCCAAATCACCAAATGCCAACAATAGTAAAACATACGCTACACGTTACCTACTTAAGATAAATTTACACACCATTGAACAATGGGAAAAACGACTTATTTTCTAGAAAATATGTTCTTCTTCTTGATCCAGCTCAACACCTTCTCTTTGTTGGAGTCAGATGAGTACAAAGTATACCATAATGGATCAATGTATGTAAATGAACTCTTTTTATCTTCAGGAAAGCTGAGCCATAAATTCCTATATAACTTTAAGCGTTACACTAAAGATAATACACACAAGTACACGACTAAGTACAGTTTTTTCTTTTTTTAAATTAGAAGAAATAATCAATTTAGCTTACTCTAGGTAATTGTGGACTTCCTCAGAGTTCAACTTCCTAGATTGGTTTACTGCATTGCTCCGGACCTTTCTTCTTTTATACGTGATTATGCATGCATTACGGTAATCTTTACACTCGATAAGTTCTACTTCAACTACTTTTTTTCTTCTTTTTCTTGAATGTGGAGGTGGACGCATCGACTTACATATTCTGCAAGTAATTTGGTCTATACACACACACCTGCAATATGATGGGAATAAGGACCAAGTAACATATTACAATATGAAAAAGTATATATGAAAACAAACAAAACAAACATACCCATAAAAGTATAAAATCCCAATCCAACAGTGAGGTCCGGGAGGGTGAGACGAGGACAAACCTTACCTATCCCATGGGTAAAGAGACTGTTCTCAGAGAGACCCCGACATGAAAAATAATGTATACATTGTTTGTATTGATTTAATAATCAGCATTGTTTGTATCACATGTGCACAATTTAACTCATGTTTGGAATTCCATACCAACATTGATTTGGTTAATATACTACCTAATTCAGTTTCTAATCACTGAAGTTCTTCAGCAAAATTGAGAATTTTCATGATTTGTATTGATTTAGTTATGGGTATTTTACTGCATAGACAGTAATGGTAGTTTATGCTTGCAACTACATGTCAACACACGTTTCTCTAAATTACATACAACGAGACAGACGAGTTAAGTAAGATATTAAGAAATAATGATGTCAAAGGTTATGAAGAATTCAAAGGATGGGTTAGTAGCAACTCCTAACCTAGGATTTCTTACTTCCTCTCTGCTTTTTGAATCACGGATTTCCTTCCATATCAGGTTTCGCCATTTGTCCTACACATACAAATTGTAAAGAAATTAATCTATACCATGTGGAGAGTAATAATTTACAAATGAACCTTAGTGTGTGTGTGTGTGAATGTAGATCAAGAATAGGTTTCAAAAAAGAATGATCATAGTTTGATTGTAATACGGTTATCTGCATATATCAGGAAGCAAATTGATACATTAATAAAAAATCAAACAGCATCAGATTAATAATGAAATATATACTGTGGATTGCAAGTAAACAATTGGAAAAAATAATAAGAAAGAAGTAACAAAAACTTGGTGAGAAGAACACCTTAAGATTGATATTCGATCGATTAGCCAAAGAAGAAGCAAACTGGGAATCAGAGAGAATAGCTTTCCACTTGCCAAACCCATGTTTTTTGACACCGGCTCGTAACGCTTGTTCTTCCTCATTTGTCCAATTCTGCTTTTGCTTTCCCATTCTTTCCGTATGGTTTTCTCTTCCGGCTGGCAGTTATGTCCTTTTCTGTATGTGTATGCACAAGAGCACAAGTATGCATTAGCTTTATTGCAAGAGCACATAGAGTATAAATGCAGGAGCATCCCATGCAAATAGTGGACAGTCATATGCAAATGATTATATTTTAGTTTAGGGACAATTGCATAAGGTAAATAGTTTGGTCATATCTTTCAAAATTTCCATTGAAAAGGATCAATATTTATAAAAAAAATTGTATTTAAGGCAATTAAACTAAGTTACCAGGTTCTGGTTTCATTGACCATGCTAACTTCTAATATTATTGTGAGGTACAGGTACATGCAAACTGGTTAACTTACAAGATACTCGTAAACAAAAGTTTTTTGAAAGTTGAATCATAAGATATTATATTCCCCTGAATAGAATTATGTCCACACTACCTTTTGCAATCTGCCCCTCTGTTTAAAGGTGTTCAAAAGCCACCATGACCTACAACATCTTACTTCAAGTTTTCTGCATATTAAATAAACTACTGTGAATATCGATAAATGATTAAGAAAACCAACAAAATTATGTCCTGCAGAGCTTAAAGCGGTTAGGTACACAAAGTAGCAAACTTATTGGTGCATTTTTGTGTGAATCTATAAGCACATGGAGGCATGCTGATAGAATATATACTTTTGCAACGTGTTTGTGACACGCCTATAACTTTTAGAGTAGTAACTTGCTCACATTTGGTGTTTTTAACTCCTGAAGCTATAACAATCATCAAGAACGCATATGAACATGAAAACCCAAGTACCCAACTTGGGTCTGCTACATGAAAAACACCCGATTTTTGTACACAAAATCCATTATGAATGAGTTTACATGAAAGCATTTCTTAACTCTTGCCTCTGGATTGTATGGAATTGTAGAAAATATTTATGAACATTTATCAGGTCTCTGGCAATGCGATTTGAAAGTGATTATATGATCCTAAACAACTATAATCATATAATCAAGAGAAAGAAAATGGGCTGGTGTAAGAAGAGGTGTTTTCAATCTTCTAAATAACTAACTGGATACATCACATGTCACAATTCTATTTTTTCCCCGCTTCTTTTGGCTATGTTTCTATGTATGGCATGGAACAAAAACAATATGCAATTTCAATCATATCTTTGTTCAAAATATTATTTTATAATTCCTAAATCTTGATTACTAACTATTTAATATTTTTTTTCTCAACTCGTGTAATGCAGATGACTCTAACCTACATGTTTATACTGTTATACACAACAAAAAGCTTATTATCTTTGCAACTACTCTAAAACTTATTATATCACAATGCTAAACATATTGTAAGTCAATGTGATTAAGTGAAAGTGGAGAAGGTGTTATTCTTGGAGTGGTTGCATGGTGTGACAAAGTGGAGAAAGTGGGACTAGTGGATGATAGTTCAATTTTTTTTGTATTTAAACTCTTCATGTGTGTTTGTTTTTCAAGAGAGTGTTAGTTTCTCTTCAAGCTTTCTTTCAATTTCCTTGTAATT
>BJCN01342521.1:0-12091 GCA_018326445.1 Flaveria brownii
TATCACATGTATAACTCTTGTTTTCAAGGTATATTAAGAAGATTTAAGAAACTAAATCTTGTGAATGATGTTTGTTGCTTTGAAAACCGAGAGAAAGGGTCATGAAGGTGGTGATGATCGGGGTTAGTGATGGTGGTGAGGTGCTAAGGTGATGGCTACGGGTGTGATGGTGATGATGGTTATGGCTACGGGTGGTGATTATGGCGATGGTTAAAGGTGGTGATGGTGGTGCTTGGGAGATGGCTACGGGTGTGATGATGGAGGTGGCTACGGTTGATGATGGTGATGTGGTATGGTTGTTGGTTGTTGTGTGAACCGAGAGGTAGAGGTAAATTGTGAGTGGTTTTTATGTTGGTAATGGTATAACCCGAGAGGTGAAGGAGTTTGTATATGGATTGGGGTGGTCATGGTTGTGGAGGTGTGACCGAGAAACTAAAAAGGGAGAGGGTGTAATGATAGCCTTGGTGAGGTGGCATAGGATAGGTTTGCTTAGTCAAGATGTAGGTGTAGGTGGCAAGTGAGGGTGGTGCTTGGTGTTGCAAGGTAGCCGAGAGGGGTTTAGGAGTTGCCACCTCTCCATTGTCATCTAGTTTATGAGTTTTTCTAAATTGTGGTTATGGTTGTGTGTTAGCCGAGAGGGTGGTTGGGTTCGGTTTAGTTTGTGTAATGGATGGGTTTCGAATAATGTTATGGTTTGGTTACTTATGGTTTGATTTGTTTGGTGTTAAGTTTCTTTGATGTATCAAAGTGTGATGTTTGGTTAGATTTGGTTACACTTTTAACTTGGTACATATAGTGTCTTAGTCTTTATAATATATTACTTATGCATGCATACCATATTGAGCCTATATATTTATCTAATGAATGTTATTACTAAAGTTTATATATACTCATGCATGCAAACATGCATACGTAAAATGTATATATTTGACATTGGTTATTGTATATATATATATTTGCATGTGTACGTAAATTGTTTTTATATATATACATGCATGCTAACATGCACAGGTAATAGTAATATATATATATAGGTATGCAAACATGCATACGTAAAATATCTAGGCATGACTTGCATACATATATATGACATACTAATGTAATTTATAAAATTTAAAAAAAAATGTAAAATCATTTATTTATTTTAGGGTTGTCACATTTAACCACATGCACCGCTAAATTAACCGCGTAAATTAAGAACGGATGTAATCTTGTGGGCCAAACATCATCCAGAAATTTAGTTATTTGAAGCCAAAAAGTTCAGATTGGTAGTTGTATATTGGATATTGGGATTTTGCTAGGAAGTTTAATGGAGTTATTAGCCAAGTTGTCGTTCAAGTCTTCTAGATTAGATAATATTGACAATGTGTCATGAATTTGTCGGCATCGTTGACGATCATTTTTGGTATGCAAATATGCAAATATGCAAATATGCAAATATGCAATTGCAAACCAGCCCCTTGGTCACCATAGTTTAGTCACCTACTAAAATTCAATGTTTTTAGCATCAGATTGGTCATCTTAATAATTTAATGATTGGACCGGTCATTCGGTCAAACATGATTTAAAAATTGAATAATTGGTTTTTGGTATAATTTTATAGGATGATAGTTAGAGCTTGGGATATTTTAGACCTCAGATTTAAAACCCGACTCAAAGGGGTTTTCCCACAGTGGTGGGTTTTCTTTTTGATGGTGCTTTTGGGTGAGTCAAGCCTGGAGCGTCAAAATCAGTATAGACGGTTGGAATTCCGTCTCAGGAAGACTCACTCTAGTATTGGGGTTAATTCCAAACGCCATTCAAATTACAACATCATGTATAATAAAATAATATTAATATTATTTTATTTATTTAGTATAAAAACAAAATATGAAAATACTTAAAAAAGGATTTATACTTTTAAGCAACACAAAAAATTAATAACTTAAATCTGTATAAAATGAATTACTTAATTAACCAGAAAATAAGATATTAAAAGAAAAAAAATAAAGAATTTTAATATCCGGTCCGATCACGCAGTCCAGTTCACCGTTCGACCGGCAACCGGCCAATACAAGTGTTCAATTGAAAACAATCCAAATACACACAACTGTACTGGTTTTATGATTGATCCGACCTGTCAATCCAGTCCGGTTCTAAAAATACCGCTCTCAGCTAGCACGGCCTATATAATGTTTACTAATTTGTCGGCAAGCCCAATCCGAATAAAGCCCAATATTTATGGGTAAAGTCGGGGCTTGTGCAGTTGTGCATATGGATATATAGCCTCACGGCCCTCACATTTTAACAATCCTCTAATCTATTATGTTTTGATCCAATGACCATAACTACACCATTTAAATTTGTGATCTTGTACCAAATTACTCACTAAGAGCCGTAATTATACTATTAAAACGAGCATATATCTTTCATGACATATTAAAACAAGCATATATCATTCATGTCTTTCATCTAGGGCTGCAAACAAACTAAACGTTCAGCGAACAGTTTGTGAATCGTTCGGTGGGAAGTTGTTTATGTTCGTTTGTTTGGTAAATGAACGAACATGAACAAGAAAATTTTATTCGTTTAGTTAAACGAATGAACATGAACACAAGCCGCGTTCGTTCATTTATGTTCGCGTTCGATAATATGTTCGTTAATATCCGTTCATAAACGTTCGATAATATGTTTGTTTATGTTCGTTAACGTGTTCGTTTATATTCTTAATTTTTGTGTCGGTTATTTTTATGACTATTATATCAAGTATTTTTTGATATTTATGTTAAGGACTTATTTATTTTTGATCGATTTTGTGTAATGTTTGTAATAAAAATGTAAATTTTATTCTAAGATAAATCTATAATCATTTGTATCTGTTTGTGTGTATGAGCTTCTTTGTGTTCGTCTTATTCATGAACACTTGTTTGTGTTAGTTTGCTTTTGTTTGTATTCATTTGCGTTCGTTAAATGTTCGTGAACAGTTCATGAACATGTTTATTTTCTTAATGAACAAACACGAACAAGAATTCTTGTTCGGTAAGTGTTCGTGAACAATTTATATACAAATTTTTTTTAACGAACGAACACCGTGTTCTTTCCGTTCATTTGCGGTCCTACTTGATATTCAATACGAACAATAAACCTTTTTTTCCTACCTAAGCCGCCGTTTAGAATTAGGATATTATAAAATTCATTGTTTGTGATTAGTTATGAATATATTTTCAACATTACAATTTTATAATTACCCGTTCAAATATAATGTGGAGGCTATAACCCAACATGTGATTAAACTGACACCAAGTGGTATTTTTTAATGCATTTAGGTTATATCAAAATGTGTCAACCACTCAACAATATGCAAACCATTTTTTTAGGGTTTGGTTAAATGGACACCCCATTATTTTAAATCAACACCTCAAAATTTATATACGGGTCGTATAGCCCCATACGCGTCGTATAGGGGGTCGTATAGCACTATACGGGGCGTATAACCCCCTGACAGCCCCCTGAATTTTTCCTCGTAGTCAGTGTCGAAATTAGCTATACGCGTCGTATAGTCGTATAGCCCTATATGTGTCGTATAGGGGGTCGTATAGGGCTATAGTCTGACAACCCCCTGAATTTTCCTCGTTTTCGGTGCATTCGACCCTATACGCCGCGTATGGACCCATAAGCGGCGTATAAGGAGATGTCGATTTATCTGGGTGGGTGTCTAGATATTAGGACCATTTTTTTTATTTATTTTCTTCTTTCATTTTCATAACTGGCACTATATTATACCACTTGACTTTTAGATTAAGACTAACCGACTAATTCAATATATTCTATTCTCATGCACAGGAGTCTATAATGCAACTTCACGTAACCAATTATTTATATTTCTCACACGGATATATTTTTATAGACTTATTTTCTTTTAGAAAAAAAAAACAAATAAAAAAACAACACTCTACGTCATTATATACAATTCGAATTGATAAACTCATACTTGGACAGTTGGACGTACTAGACAAAACAAATGTGCTAAAAATGACCAAACTTAAAACTAGAATAAGAAACTGTTTGTTTCAGTCTTTTAATGTTCCAGATGTCTGAATGATTCAACACTTAATGGTTTAGACTGTTTGTTTCGTTAGCAAATGTCTGAATTGTTCAGACATTTGTCTCTAAATGGTTAAGCATTATACTAATTCTGAATGGTTAAAACATTTTATCTGAATTAGTCAGACATTTGTCTCTAAATGGTTAAGCATTATACTAATTCTGAATGGTTAAAACATTTTATCTGAATTAGTCAGACATTTGCATTTGAATAGTTAAAGGATATACTAGTTCTTAATGATTCATACATCTTAATTGTTCAGAACTCATATTAGTTCAACACTTAATCATTCAGAAATTATCAAGTTGCTCTTAAATTATGTTTCATTTAAAGCCACTAGCCCATAAGTGGTTTAACCAAACCCTAGGGTCCCAATTTCATCATCAGTTCCGAATTCGAACATCAGTAATTTTGTTAAATTTTAACTTGTGGATATTTTGTGTTTGATCGTAAAAACGCGTAAATCATTAACATGGCGGTTTAGAATAAACATCCTAGAGATTTTTTGTGAGTGAAGAAAGGAAAACACGTTAGTTGCTCACGTTATTGTTTGCATAATTTTCATCTAGACTGCGGTTTATTGAACGCTTCATTCATAATGGGGCCATTATGAATAAATCAAAGAAAGATTAGAATGATAATTACTAATTAGACCGTTAACATTAATCATGTACCAGACACGTGGCATTAAGCTGACATATCAAATCTTGCCACGTGTGAACAGAACTTGAATTACATATTCAATCAAGTGGCAGGGGGCTCATTCAAAAGATTAGGGGTTTAATCAGTTTCGGTACAGCGTTACCTACTTTGAATTCAGTTTTCGGTTCGGTTTTAGCAACTTTGAAGTTGGTGCGGTTTAGGTTTAGGTTTAGGTTTTGGTTTCCGCGGAGACGATATTCTAACCGAGGAAACTAAAACCCGAACCAATAGAAATCCCTACAAAAGATGACAGAGATGGTTGACTCTGAAAATTCTAAACTACCAAGTCTTGGTCTTTAAGACTTTCTAGGATCTTTCTCTAGCTAATCAACTTTGTGTATATAAGCCAACTCTTTCAAGCAGAGTTGATATCACACAAAAGTTAGAAGATTCACCAACCACCATCAAAGATGGCTAACTTTGCAAAAACCATATATTATGCTTCATTCATTATGCTAATGTTAGCTATGTCAGCTACGGGTCGCTTTTTACGATCTGGGTTCATCTCAGACGGGACCAATGATCCGCCTGAAGGGAGTGTGTCATCTTTCTTGTATCTCAAAGGTATCGATGTTCCTGAACAACGTTGTGAGCAAATGTATGGTTTTTTGCCATGTTCAGAAACTCTTTTAGGCCATTTCTTCCTGATTCTCGTGTACGAGTACTTACTGTTTCATGGAGAATCGTGTGTGGCTTCTGGAGGCGAACTGATATTCCAGATTCTTGGTCCTGGGATCTTCGGTGCGAGTGCTTTCCAAGTTCTTGGTTTCCTTCCTGAGTCGATGATACTTCTTGGTATGTCGACAAAAGCATCGTCGGTTTCTTTTATGGAACCCATGAACTAAAAATGCTAAATGTGTCTCCTTTTTGGTTGTCTACTTGCAGTATCTGGACTTTCAAACACTAAAGATGTGGCTCAAGAATATGTTCTAACTGGAGTTGGATTGCTAGCCGGGTCAGCGATACTTCTTCTAACCGTAATATGGGGAACTTGTGTCATCATTGGAAGTCGAAAATTTTCATCAGAATCTGGTTCAAGCCCTTCATTGATTCCTACCCAAAATCAATACCAAAGATTATTATCATTTTTTACGGGTCAGCCCAATTCCCCGATCCCTCAGTTAATATAATTTTTTCTAATTAACAGATTGGCTGGTTGACATGTTTAATTAAGCGGGTTAAACTAAACAGGTCAACCCAAAGACAGCCCGTGTAACTAAACAGGTTAACAGGTCAATCCAAAGACAACCTGCTTAGTAAACGTGTTTTTTTGGGTCGAGTCAGAAATTGCCACCCGAACGTGACATAATGGTTCTCACTACAAGGTTCTGTGTTTTCCTTATTTGCAGGTTTTGGTGTAACGACAAATGAAGAGACGAGCAATTCAGCCAAAATTATGGTTATTTCGGTTATACCATTCGCATTCCTCCTAATACCAGAGAAAATTTTTGGTGCGTCTCAGGGTTACATCTTCATGATCCCTCTGTTTGTTTCGTTTATGTTCTTGATCACATACTTCATATACCAGGTATATACTATATTAAAAGAATTTAAGACAGAATTAGCATTATTTCATTTGTGTAACATACATTTACTTAATCTTTCATCATCTTCCTGTGTAGGTGTTTGAGCCTTCGATTCAGAAAAGAAGATTATCATACCTGACACACGAGCATTTAGTTGTGGACATAATAAAACATTTGCAAGAGCATGCTGCAGAACAAGTACTCACTGAGGATGGTTCAGCAAACCTACCTGCTATAAGACGGTTTGTTTCTTGTTCTTTTTCGTATTTATGTTCTGTTTACAGTTTCTTTCTTCTTTTTTGCAATTTGTTTGATGTTGGATAAAAGGAATATTGTTTTGCAGCCTATTTTCAAAGATTGATCAAGACAGCGATGGCAACATATCGTTTCCTGAACTAAAAGAACTTCTTCAAGATATCAAGTTCAGGCAATCACCTTGGAACAAGGAGAAAACAACGGAAGATATAATGAAAGAATTCGATAAAGATGGTGACAATAAAGTAACCAAGGAAGAGTTCGTTGAATGGATCAAAAAATGGCTAGATGAGACGAAAATTGCAGTGGATAACCGAAAATACCTATCAATTAGATCGTGGAAGGACTTATCTCAGGTACTTGAACTAAAAATTTTGCATCATCAAATATATTACCGGAAAATTCCAAAATTTCTCACATATATATTTATTATTAGATCATCCATCCATGGTTTGAGACCAAAAAGAAAGAAGAAGAGATGATGAAGATCTGGGTATCTGAAATTATAAGACACGTCGAAAGCTTTCAATGGGGAAACTTTTATAATGAAGATGGAACAACAAATATATCTGCGATAAAAAGGTGAGAAACACGTTTTGGAGTTCAGGTGGCGTTTAACATTGTGTTTTGAACGTGATAGTCTGATTATTATCTGGGTATAGTGAATTTGATTCAGATTATTTGAGGGTCATTACATGAAAATCTTTTAATAGTTGATCTTGATGTAGTCCGTGTAGATAATTTTGTATCAGACGTATAAACTAACTGATTTTGTGGGCAACTTCAGGCTGTTTGAAAGAATTGATCTTGATAAAGACAATTTTGTATCACAATCAGAATTGAGGAGATTGATCATGGAACTAAACTCTGAGAAAATAGCAGAGGATGTAGATAAAGCAACAGCTAAAATAATGGAAGATCTTGACAAAAGTGGAGACCAGAAAATTGACGAACAAGAGTTTGTACATGCAATTAAAGAGCGACTAATCCCCAACTCACCTGGGCATACAACCGATGCTTCCCTAGTAAGTAAATTCACACCTTTAACAGGATTTTAGATATAAGTTTGTGAAGTTATAGAGTCGACTGACAGAGACAAAAATGTATGCAGAAACCATGGGAAAGATGGATGGATGATAGAGTAGACAGATCTAGTTGGGCCTGGACAAAAGCTATAATGTTGCTGGTGCTTGGAATAGCGATGTTAGCACTTTTGGCTGAACCTCTGATACACAGTGTTCAGAACGTCTCGAGTGCTGCAAATATACCCTCGTTTTTCATATCATTTATCCTAGTTCCATTGGTCACTAATGCTAGAGCAGCAATTTTAGCCATTAAAATGGCAAGTAAAAGAAATGAACAAACTACTTCTTTGACCTTCTCCGAGGTTTGTCCCTTGCCTAGTTACCTCTCTTTGTGATATGCTTCGATGATTGTCATGATCTAACAAATAATTGATATCTATATATGATTCCAAAAACTAGACCTAAGAATAATGATGTTAGTTTTTCGATAAAGCAAATTAAGGAAATCTTATGGATATGAATATACTTTGCCCCGGTCATTGATGGGCCTTTGAGCTTAGCCTGTTAAAGAAAAGACATAACTCAAAATTAACCCTTTTTAGCAAGTGGCTTGAAATCATCACCTTTCATATAATTATTTTGGTGATACATTTCGGGATGTTTTGCTTTGATGACAGATTTGAGTGTACATATTTTGTTTGTTGATGGTATGCAGTTATATGATGGAGTTTTCATGAACAATGTTCTTGGATTTTCTGTTCTTTTGGCGGTCATATATTTTCGAGGCCTGGCATGGGAATTCTCTGCTGAAATTTTGGTGGTAGTGATAGTTAGTATCATCATGGGAGCGGCAGCCAACTTTAGATCAAAGTTCCCTATTTGGACATCATTCATTGCATACTTGCTCTACCCGTTATCTCTGATCTTCGTTTATCTTTTTAATAGATTTTAACATACAGGATTATTGTATTCAAACACAATATCTACAAGAAATTTAATGTATCTGATGTTTTTTAAATAAGTACAATTTACTTGCTATTAGAATGGAACATGAGTCATAGTTATTAGTGAATCTATTATGAATGTAACATCTGGGTTTTTGTGATGCTTTTATAAGTAGAAGAAATCTATTACTAATAGTATTGGACTATCGACCTCGTTGATTTATAATTTGGTTAATATGGTACACATTCTTGTACTACTCTGTATACTTTACTAATAATAAATCTATTTTGAGGTATATAAGTATATGAATACTAAATGTTTTGAAGTTGTTTAATAAATTCAAGATGCTAAAGTATTGTCGTATAACTATTCGCATATTATCCATCATAATAATTACTATATAAATATATTAAAAAACATAGTAAACATTAATTTATAGGTACTGCTAAATTAAAATGTGTTAAGTTGTTTCATGAACGAAATATATATGCCACAATTCATAAAATGGGTTCGGTCCAAATTTCTCTTTGATACATTGGACCAGTTTTCGCTCACTTTTTATTAGACCCAAATGGACCCATTTCACAGCAGAAGCTAACTTTTCTTGACCTAGTGGACAAAGTAAAACAGAATGACATGGAGAAAGAGTAAGATCCTTACCACCATGTCATTAATGATGACCACGTGGCACCCATGGGTATTCTTCTATGATCTATCCCTTTCAATCTCCATTGTCTAGAATAGCAATTACAACCTGTAGAACCATAGAGAGGAAATACATTAATCATTAATGTCCTCAAAGGGGCAGTTTCAATAATAACAGTGAAACTACATAGTCTTCTTACCATTATCTAAGCTAATTCGCGTAAATACCCTTAGTCGTAAAGACGCAAACACAACAAGCTTTGACGGTTTAAATGCATAACTCTGTATTATGTGCTGATTAAACCTTCTCCCAACAGTATCCAACTAAATCCCCTCATACTCTTCTTGTTCCCTAACAAACTGTGTAAAATAAATCCTAAGGAATTGTCTTCTAAATCTTGCAAGATAGTTACATTATCTTGATACCAAAGCCTTTGTAGCCCAATAATATATGGTGTGTACATAGTGGTGTCCCTCTCAATGAGACTGATGGTTCGAGTTTAGTGGTGGACAATATGTATATTTAGAAGTAAGATTAGATATGTGTGTGTTTCGCACTCTAAATAAAAGTTATAGCCATTAGCACATGACTACATCAGATAAAAATAATCTGACATGAGATGTATTCGTCACACATAAGTACATAACTGCCATTCATTGTAGATCTGTAACTAAATAGCATAAGTAAAGATCAATACGAAGAATCAGTTGCAGCTCAAACAACATTGATCGTAAATACAGTGATTGAGTTACCATTGGTGAAAATGGCGATAGTTTAGGGATGAACTTTGAATTATCGGCAGCAAATTGAATGAACAGCAGTGAATAGAGCTCCATCTGGAACGCTAAACCTAGAAAACACATTGCAATCTGATAAGCGATTAGATGGTTCTATGTGAATTAATCACGAATCTAACCCTGATGGAAGACGATGATCGACGATGTTTTCAGTACCGGACGTGTTGCCGGTTCGATGGTCCGACCTCTGAATTTTAATAAATAAAAATAACTTTGCTCATGTGACAGCCTCTTAATCTTTTTGACCCATCAATTTCCCGCCTAAATATCTATCATGTTTATTTTAAGTATGTAGTAAGAAACCTCTTTAAATGGGTAAGCAAGTGATTTTTGAAAATCTTTATTAACAAATTTAAAAATATAAATTTTTAGTAAGTAACCAGTTTCAAGGATCTAAATGATTTTTATTCTATAAAGTTTATTAAGGTATTTTTTTCTAAAACCCGTTTTCTATGTGTACAAATTTTACATAATTAAACTTATGTTTTGTTTTTTTATTTTTTTAATACAGGATACAAAGTTTTAAGGCATTGTTATAAAATGTACATTTCGAAAACATTCAAAAATTTTAGATGAGAAAGATTTCTTTGTTCGTAAACAGTAAGCTGAAAATTGCTCAAATACAAATATGTCAATAGTAAGCAAAAGGTTTGTTTCGATAATAACACAATGTTGACAAAATGCTTAACTTCGTCGGATCTGTACATAGTTTTGATTTTATCAACTTTCTCACCATTTTAGATAATTAAGTTTTTGAATGTGAAACAATTTGTATGTTTTATTATATTATACTCATTCTTTATTACATAATATGGTTTATAGATATTATCCGTTATGTTATTAGTGATTTATAATTACTGTATGTACGCTTTTTAACTGTTAAACCCGTGTATTACACGGGTAAATAACCTAGTAATTATATATAGTATATTATATACATAGTTATACATATAATTCGATATAAGTAATTTATATATTTATTTTATAGTTATATATATATAAGTTAACAAGTTCAATACATTAATTTATTGTTTAACACATTGTTTTTACCGGTTAAAATCCAAAAAATAAATAAATAAAATCTGGTTCGACCCCAGGCCCGGTTCCCGATCCGTCAACCGATTCGGGACGAACCGGGCGGTCGAACCCTGCAAAACAAATTGATGCGAAACGGTTCTACCAGACCTTCGAATCCCAGTCAGACCGGTTGGACCGGACGGTCTGATCCGGTCTTCACAATATTGATGATTGGTATACAGTTTGAAAATGATTTGGATCAAAAATATTGGCTTCCTGTTCAAAAAAGTGGACGTGAACTATTCAAAACTTTAAACGGAAATAAAAAATTGTTTGAAAGCGAGTTTTTTTAGCTAAGAGAATCACCAATACAAAGCATTAAAAACAATTAAAAACAATAAATAAAATCTAGTCAGCTAACATATTAAAAAACACCTAATCTTTAAAACCTTGAAAATTCCCTATAATAACAAATTTTGAAAACATTACCACATCACAACCATCTTTTTTTATTTTCAAGCACTCGTTTCTTCTCTATTTAATATTCTATCTATATAGTACACATGGGTCTCACGCCAACTCATTTTTATTAGTTCATAAGAAAGAACTTGTGTATTAAAAACATTCCCCTCCAATGGCAAAAAACTTGATAAATGTCCATGTGGTTGTTTTTGAGATATGAAAACCTTCTATTGAAGATGGTCTAAGGTTGTCGATTTTTTAAGGTAATGATGTGTAAGTTAGATCTAGTCGCTACATGATAACTGTCACAGTCAGAGCTAAGTCAAGCATAGTATATGCATACTAGCTTTAGAAAACCCGTATAATACACGGGTTGAATAAATAAAATATTAATATAATAAAATTTATGAAAAATAAAATGATATTTCAAGATATGATATGAATGAAATTACGTATGAGTAAGTACTATAAGTAATAAAACAGTGATATCAACCCTTTTCAACTTTATTTTTAATTTTTTTCAAAAAATAGCATTTTATTTTAAAACAAACTGTATAAAAATATTATTTTTTAAAATATTTCATTATCATAACTCCTAAATTAAATTATTTTTGATTTTTAAATAATTTACT
>BJCN01342528.1:0-10293 GCA_018326445.1 Flaveria brownii
GAGTAAACTTTTTGAACTTTGAACTAAACCAAAAGTCTCGTTATAGGTTTTGATGAACTTAACAAACGACAATTCTGTGGGGTGTCAACAAATTGCTGCATGTGGAGGATTGGAGACATTATGTGGTTTGATTGCTGGCCACTATCCATCATTCAGTTCACATTTGCCCAATTTCAGTGATCAAAAAGACAAATCAGTTCTTGAAGTCGACAATGATAGTAATAAGCGCCTTAATGATCAAGAATTAGATTTTCTCGTTGCTATACTCGGATTGCTTGTTAATTTGGTTGAGAAGGATGGACATAACAGGTCGTTTTAATTATCTTTTCTTTTTTTTTCCTTACCATAAGATAGTTGAATTTTTGTTATTGAAATATTAAACCAGATATGGATTCCAAAGTTTAAACTGGACTATTTTTTATTACAAATGAAGTTGGATCAATAAATTAATTAAGTGATTTTAATATAAATTTATGGTGATTTTCTGCAGATCACGTCTTGCAGCTACCAGTATATCGGTACCTAACCTAGGTGGTTCAGATTATGAAACTACAGAAGTAATTCCTCTACTCTGTTCTATATTTTTGGCAAATCAAGGGGCCGGTGTGGCAGCTGAAGAAGAAAGACAATCGGCTTGGGTGAGTGAACTTATATAGTTAAATTTCTTGTGTTTGACCCTACACTGATAGAAATTATTGATGTTTTGCTAGATTACCAAAAGGTCCTCTGAGCTGAAAAGAAAATCTATTTTGGCATGCATCCTATAGGAGCTTTAGTTTTTTTTTCTTCTGTTTGAAAAATAAGCCGTCAATGAAAAAAGTTTTTTGTTTGGATGACAAAGCTTTCAACTACAACTTCTTTGCCAAACACTTCAACTTTAACCATTTAGAGCTCAACTTATAGTTCCCTGACTCAATCTCAAGCTCACACTTACGGCACACCTAGTTTCGCCAAACACACCCCATAATGCCCTTGAATTAAGCACGTGTAGTGGATAAAGACATATCATCTACTTGAAAGGAAAAATGTATCGTCACTCGCTTCAATCTTGGTTACAAATTTCATTAATCTAATAGGTCAAGCTAAAGGCCTTCATTCCTTAGATTGTGAAAAGAGATTGGGACTTTCGCCCTATGGGAGAGGGACCAGGCGCGTCCATCCCACAAGACTTGACCTTGATAGATATTGTAACTACTATCTATATGACCAAAATGCTCTTGAATCAAAGCAAATATTGTCCAAGGACGAAGACTTACAAAATCTACTTTAATCTCTCTCTAAAATGCTACACTTGTGCCTGTCCAATAAGAATTGCAATATATGAGTGTGATTGAATTGATGTGTTTTAGCTAAATGACCAGGATATCCTTAATGTGTTGTTTGTGCAGAACAATGAAGATCTTGTCTTGGAGGGAGAGAAAGAGGCAGAAAAAACAATTGTTGAAGCATACTCAGCCCTTCTTCTTGCATTTCTATCTACAGAAAGGTTTGTTGACCTTTTAGTTTCACAGTGCTTGTTGATTTTTGTTCTCATGGGAACACATGTTCTTTGACTTTTGACAGTAAAAGCATACGTAATGCCATTGCTGAATGTCTTCCAAACCGTAAGGTTTCTGTTCTTGTGCCGGTCCTGGAGAGATTTGTGGTATGCCAATTTTACCCTTTTAACACGTGTGTCAATTTCAAAAACTTAAAAAGACACATTTTTTTAAAATCTAAAAAATACCCTTTTTCTAGGACTTTCACATGTCGTTGAACATGATCTCGGAGGAGACTCATTCGATGGTGCTCGAGGTAATTGAATCATGTAGGATGCAATGAAAGTGAAAGTATTGAATGATGTATGAAAAGTGGAATGATGGATGTTCATTGATGGACATCTTGTACAGCTTCAACTTCTTCTTTAAGGACTAAGATAGGATCATGTTATAGTCTTATTAACCACATCGATGACCACCATTACATATTTTCCTCTATTTTAATTTCATATTTTTGGTCTAATATTCATTTTATGTGAGTTTTTTTCCCTTTCCGTAAGAGGTGTTTCCACCATCTTGGTGGTGTTTGTGATCCTTGTAGTACGTGGCTATGCACTTATGCTTGTACGAGTCGAGTCTAAGAGAAGTCTTTTTAGCGCTTTTTTAGTTTGTAGCTTGTTAATCTCACTATCTATTTACGACTAATGTAGCATTGTTTCATGTAAAGTAAACTCTTTTACGATCGTTTCAGTGTTATGACTTAGTTACTTGATTCTTCATCAAGGCAGGTTATACATATTTCTTCTTGTGTTACCTCTTTTTGACCAAAGTGAAAATTGACTTCCTTTGTGTGTGAAAAGCGGGGGCAGTGAGAGACGTGGTGGCGTCAAGATTGGTACACCTTAGAGCTGAAATGAAAACCATGATCATCAAGGTGTGAGGACAATGAGAGTAGACTAGATCTTAACAACAAATATAGGCAAAGACAAAATAAGAAAGGATATTTGATTTTTAGAATTTGAAAGTGAACATTGACTTTGTTATTTCAAGCATGCAAAGAACATTCTAGGCTCAAAAGATTTTGTTTATGGGACAAAAATTGAAAGGAAAAACATAAAAAATGAGAGGTCGCTTACCACTTGCATATAAAGAATGAGAAGTCTTTTAACACTTGCATATAAAGAATGAGAAGTCTTTTAACACTTACAAATATGGATAATGCTATTACCATGTCTATGTGCTCATGTGTTGGGAGCCAAGCGGTATATGATAGGCGTGATTATCCATACATTTGGGTTGGCCAAGTGCGTATTATGATGATGTTTAATAATTACAAAATTCTAATACTACGAACAATATACTAATAGCCTGTGATTGAAATTAAGGTTTAATATCACCGCTAAAATTATGATTTACGCCTAGTATTATCATGAAAGTTTCAAGGATGTCGATTGCTAGTTTGCCACAAGTATTGATGTTTGAATGGGAATCATACGAGGGTCGAGAAAGTAGAGCATATTATGGGGTACTAGTTGAAACATAAGTGTAAATGTAATCAAGCCAAGTTGAGCAATCAAATGCTAGGTTATTTGAATTAGGTAGATTTTAATCCTTTAATTTATACATCAATTTTCAAGAATTTCTCACAATACATTCTCATATAATTTATAGGATATGAAAAAGGATTAAGGAATGGGTTGGAGCATCATTTTAAATGCATACTTTATTATTATTTTTTGAACATAAGGATAATACAAGTAGATTAAATTAATTGTGGACGACTACGGTTCAACTCTTTTGTAGGCACCAAACATATTATGAAGTTGAGGGCCTTTTTCTGAAGCTTTTGATATAAACTCTTCCCTTTTTATTACTCAATTCAAATATATAATAGTATTTAATTCATACAAGCACTCAATTCAATAGCTTATATAAATGAGTTGCAGCCTAATTATACTAAAAAAGTTCATATAGTAGCTTAATAAATAAGTTAATACATACAATAACAAATAAAAAATAAGTTCATACAACAGCTTAATTCATATTGTACTCAATAATATGAACTATTAAAATTTAATTTTTGGAAAAATATATTGTGTGTGACTCATTTAATGTGAACTAAATTTACTATAGAAACATGGTTAAAATTAGATAAGAAGAACGTATGTCACAAATATATTTTACAATCTTTTTGACGCGTTTTTAGAAGATCTCGAATAATTACGTATCTGGATTCTGGCTTATGTGATTCGGAAGATCTCCAACACAACACAAGTAACCGTTTGCGAATGAACACCATAAAAACCCCCTGCATCCTTCCCTCAATAACTACAATTAGAATTAGGGTTTACACACAATGTCCAGAAGTTCATGCACATTCCCTCTGTCGATGATGTTCCCTAACAAATTAATACTAGGGTTTCAACAGAATGTGGAGGGAGTGTTGAAAGGGGCGATCGTATGCTTTTTCCTACTGTAGATTTTATCGATCGCGTGTGACTCTCTTTCTGTAGTTTAATTTTCTACTGATGATGATTTGAAGCACTCAAATGGGAAGAATACATCTCGATCAAGTGTTCACAGGTAGTTTTTTGATGTTAAACGCACATTTAACAGATGTTTTTATTTCTGATTTTTGTTCTCATACCCTGCGATTTTGTACCCTCTTTTAGGGGCTGCAATGGAAGCCGACGGTATATTTATAATGTTGTTCATCGTACCATTGTATGTTCCAAATTTGTAGAAAGAGGTCAAATGTGACATATGAGCTTTTGTATTAATCCGCTATTGCTTTTTCTTTACTTGTTTGAGGCAGGACATTATGAATGCTATATTGCGATGATGAATACACTGAAGCTATGCATTTGTTGTTTCAAGCAAGGAATTGAAGTTAATGCAGAAACAAATTGGTTGGTTTTTCTGTTCTTTTATTCGTTAGAAACAGTTGTTATTGCTTGGTTTTTCTACTTTAGTATTCTCTAGAAACAAACTTATATTATCTTGAGGACTTTTCTATATTTCAGTTCTAACAATAATCTGTGAATGTTTGTTTTCTCATTTATTATGTCCCCTATGTAATTCTTTTATAAATTTGAACTTTTGTTTTTAACTTATGTTATATAATATGTGTAGTTAAATGATTCAATAACAAAAAAGATGATTGAACTAATGATGCTGATGTGTTTAAGAATCCAGTGAACTCATGGGGAGGAATTGGGGACTGGACCAATACCAGGTGTTGCTTTACCTTTCAAATATGGTACTTCTGGTAATTGTACCTTTGTGTTTTAAACCCATTTTGTTAATTTGCTTTAGTTATTTTTGGGTTGTTCTGCATTGACTTTACTTTCCCAAGGATAACCTGCATTGACTTTACTTTCCCGAGGCTGGGAATTGGTGTAATACCTCAATTTAAGATTTCCAAATTAAAACTTTTGCATCCTTTGTCTAAAACTAACAAATTTTTCTTGATTAGATCTCACGATCCACAAGTTATACTACACTCATGCTGATTTGCACAGTCTACCCATGCAAGCATGCAGGTTTATGTTAAATTATACAAGCTAGATTAAAAATCCAAAAATCGTAATATGTTACTATGTTTTTTATTAATTTTTTTTCTAGGCAACATAACTCATGTTTGGAGAAGCTCCTGTAAAGGCGGCAAGGTGTGCGTAACTATCTGCTTGTTTTCTCATTCATTCAAACACCCTTGGGAAGGTAGTACTTCTATGTAACACTTTTAAGAAAACTGAAGTTGGTTTAGTATCACATTTAAGCCTTTTTCAGTAAGTAAATTTTTCGAAGTTATTTAATAACTAACAAATCATTATTGATTGGATCTCAAGGTACACAAGTTACTACACTTATGCTGCTCTGCATCACACACTCCCATCTATCTGCTTGTTTCCTCATTTAATCATGTCCCATCAGGAGGCAGTACTTCTCTATGTTAATCTTTGATAAAATATTTACTAATCCTATCATCTTTATTATTTTCCGTCATTATGTCATTGCAGAATATTGAAATTGCTAGTTAGTCAAAATCTATAGAAAGAAGCCAAATGTAGCACACGTGAGCTTTTTATTAATCAATAATACTCTTTCTTTGTTTGAGGCAGGTAATTGTGAATGCTATCTTGTGATGACCAATGCATTAAAACTATATCATTTGTTGGTTCAAACAAGGAAGGTAATGTAGAAACAAATTGGCTTGTTTTTCTATTGTCCTATTCATTAGAAACAAATGTTATTGCTTAATTTTCTATTTTTTATTCTTTAGAAACAAATTGGTACTATCTGCGGGATCTGGATGATATGAACATTGAAATAATAAGAAATAGTCTTTCCAAGGCATATCCTGAGGATTTCTACAGGCTTTTATATTATCATTCGTAAGTATTATTATTTGGATGGTGTGAAGGAAAAGTATTATTAATCACGCTTTCTTATAATATCTTAGGCTACTGGATGCTACCAAGCCATAGACAATGTCATTGTCACAATGAATATGTTATCATGCTTAGGAATGCTTGTCACCCATGACATTCCATACGTGAGTCTACAAGCTTACTGATCTTTAGCACACGGTCCACAAGTTATTCTACACTTGTACTGATGTTATTTTTTTATCAAATTGTTCTGCAGTTAGTTGCTTAGTTATACAACACTAATGGCTACGTCTGATTTAGAAATCTTGCCTCACTCGTCCAAGAGAAGAAGATTAGCAGCGAGCAATGTCAAAAATGATTTGTCCAAGGGAACAGATAATTCACTTGGAAGGTATATTTGCATGATTTAGTATTTATTTTAAATTTTTTGCACCGATGTGGGTTTTTTAACCTTTTCTTTTCTCTGCATGTGGTTCTCTAATCCAGCATCAACTTCTTTACATAGAGAAAATTTCTTATTGTTGGTATATTCACTTGCTTAGTCATGGATTAATAGGATAACAAAACACATGGTTTTAATTTCATACTACTTGGGTTATGTTTTATGTGTAATGGGGCCCAAGTTCCTCAAAATCTGATCCTATATCTGGGATCAACAGAAGTTTGCTAAAGTCAAAGCCAAAACTTCAACTTCTAAATCAACAGTGGTACTCCAAGTGGTATCGTCAATAAAAGTAGGTAAAAAAGCTGGAACTAGTCGACACAATAGGTTTGACTTTGATGATAGTCAAGATCCTTTTGGCAGCATGGACCCCTTTGCATTTGATGAAGAAGAAGATGAGCCCACAAAGTGGGATGTATTGTTTGGGAAGAACGTGTCTCAAAGTCAAAAAAGCAGTTCGTTGAAGAGATTGAGACCAAGAGTCAAATTTTGACTTAATGATGATTAGTCAACAAGATTCGACCAATGGGGAACCCATAACAACTAACAATTTATTAGTGATTAGATCCCAAGGTCCACAGGTTACTACACTCATGCTGATCTGCATCACACACTCTACACTATATGCTTGTTTTCTCATTTATTCAAACACTCATGGGAAGGTAGTACCTCTGTGTAAATCTTTTAAATAAACTGAAGTTGGTTTAGTAACTCATTTAATCCTTTTATAGTTATTATATTTGTTTAACAGTTATCTAATAACCAACAAATCCTTTATTGACTGGATCTCAAGGTACAAAAGTTACTACACTCATGCTGATCTGCACCACACGCTCTTCACTATCTGCTTGTTTCCTCATTTAATCATGTCCCATCAGGAGGTAGTACTTCTCTATGTTAATCTTTTATAAAATATTTACTAATCATAACATCTTTGTTATATTCCGTCATTATGTCGTTATAGAATTTGAAATTTCTAGTTCAAAATCTGTAGAAAGAAGCCAAATGTAGCACATGCGAGTTTTTCATTAATCAATAATGCTTTTTCTTTGTTCGAGGCAGGTAATTGTGAATGCTATCTTTGTGATGACAACCACATTAAAACTATATCATTTGTTGGTTCAAACAAGGAAGGTAACATAGAACAAACTGGTTTGTTTTTCTATTTTTTTATTCTTTAGAAACAAATTGGTACTATCTGCAGGATCTGGATGATATGAACATTGAAATTAATAATGAGAAATAGTCTTTCCAAGTCATATCTTGAGGATTTCTACGGGTTTTGCCAGGCATGCATTTCTATTTATTATCTTGGAATCCACAAGTACTTTCAGAAATAGTCTTTTGTCAGCAAGGATGCTGTATTCGAGTTTTGGTTTACTGTAAGTTAACCGAACTCTTCATGTATATGCTAACTCGATGCATGTTTTATCTTCCTTTTCATTTACTTTAATATTTTGTTCCCCTTTTGGCTTTGAAATAATCACCCCTATGGCGATGAGGAACTTGCTGTTTGTGAGGATGTAGATCAGGTATGCTTCACATCATTTATTAATCATTATTATTTGAGACATGTTTGATTAATGCTTGTTTTACAAGAAGTACTTTTATTTGGATTATATGATGGAAAAGGGCTTGCGAAAGCGGTAAGCATTTAGAAACAAAACATGCTTGATTAATCACTAAACATATATAGAAAACACCCACCCTATCACTGCCTAACATTCTGATTATCAAATAAATATAGAAAACACCCCATCCTATCACTGCCTGACATTCTGAAATCATATCATTGGACATTATAACTTTTTTTATATTATTATCCATCAGTGTACAAAATTTTCCCTCTTGTGTCGGAAATGACTCTTGACAAGCTGCTACCCAATTCACCTCAATTTAAGCGTTTCCTAAAACTAACTAATTTTTGTTGATTAGATCTCACAGTCCACAAGTTGTAGTACACTCATGCTGATGTGCACAGTCTACCTATGCAAGCCTGCAGGTTTTTGTTATATTATACAAGCTAGATTAAAAATCCAAAGATCGTAATATGTT
Source organism: Flaveria brownii (assembly GCA_018326445.1). Lineage (NCBI taxonomy): Eukaryota > Viridiplantae > Streptophyta > Magnoliopsida > Asterales > Asteraceae > Flaveria > Flaveria brownii. Next base: position 8,367 of record BJCN01342528.1, read on the forward strand.
AATATGTTTTTTTATTAATTTTTTTGTAGGCAACATAACTCATGTTTGGTGATGCTCTTGTAAAGGCGGCACAACGTGTAACTATCTGCTTGTTTTCTCATTAATTCAAACACCCTTGGGAAGGTAGTACTTCTGTGTAACTCTTTTAGAAAAACTGAAGTTGGTTTAGTACCTCATTTAAGCCTTTTTTTTAGTTAGTATTTTTGTTTAACGGTTATCTAATAACTAACAATGTATTAGTGATTGGATCTCAAGGTCCACAAGTTGCTACACTCATGTTGATCTGCATCACACACTCTAAACTATCTGCTTGTTTCCTCATTTATTCAAACACTCTTGGGAAGGTAGTACTTCTGTGTAAATCTTTTAAATAATCCGTTGTTGGTTTAGTCCCTCATTTAATCCTTTTTTAGTTATTATTTTTGGAATCCACAAGTACTTTCAGAAATAGTCTTTTTGTCAGCGTGGAAGCTGTATTCTAGTTTTGGTTTACCGTAAGTTAACCGAACTCTTCATGTATATGCTAATTTGATGCATGTTTATCTTCCTTTTCATTAACATGAATATTTTGTTCTCCTTTTGCCTTTGAAATAATCACCCCTATGGCGATCAGGAACTTTCTGGACGTAGATCAGGTATGCTTAACATCATTTATCAATCATTATTATTTGAGACATGTTGAATTAATGCTAGTTTTACAAGAAGTACTTTTATTTGGATTATATGATGGAAAAGGGCTTGAGAAAGTGGTAAGCATTTAGAAACAAAACATGCTTAGATTAATTATCAAACATGTATAGAAAGCACCCCACCATGTCATCGCCTAACATTCTAATAATTAAACAAATATAGAAAACACCCCACACTATTACTGCCTAACACTCTAAAATCATGTTATTAGAAGTAATAACTTTTTTATATTATTATCCATAAGTGGACAAAAAAATGTTCTCTTGTGTCGGAAATGACTCTTGACAAGCTCCTACCCAACCCACCTTTGCCCACCCACCCATATTTCCACATGTACTATTCAGTGTTAACTTAATAACCTTTTGTCGATGTGGAAGCTATATTCTAGTTTTTGTTACTCAAGATGACTGTAGGAAGCTGTAATCTAAGTTTTGATTTACTGTAAGTTCACAGAACTCTTCATGTATTTGCTAAATGAATAATTGTCTGTCTTCCTTTTAAATTAATAAATATTTTGTTCATCTTCTGGCTTTGAAATAGTTAACCCTATGGCGACGAGGAACTTGCTGTTTGTGAGGACATAGATCAGGTATGCTTAATATCATTCATTATTATTCGAATTATGCTAGGGGATTAATGTTGTTTTTGTCAAAAAGTACTCTTATTTGGATTATATGATGGAGTGGACAAAAAACGTACTCTGGCCCTGGCTCATTTCAACCTGTGTCGTAAAATGACTTTAAAAAATAAATAAATTTGGTTGTTAACTTATATTATACAATATGTGTAGTTAGATGGTTCAATAATAAAGAGATGATTGGTGTGATGTGGATGAGTAAATATGAAACATCTTGTAATTGGACCTTTACGTAAATACGGAACTTCTAGTAAATACGGAGGTTCTACTGTTCTAGTAATTGGACCTTTAAGTTTGTTCTCATTTTTTAATTTGCTATAATTTTTTTGGCTTGTTCGGCAATGAGTTTACTGTTCCCAAGGATAAGCTAGAGCATTGCAAATGTGACTAGACAAGATATCATTTGTTTACGGGTTTTAAAACCGTATTTGCCTTATCAAGTTGTTCTGCAATTAGCTGCTTATTTACACAACTACTAATGGCTACTTCTTATTCAGAATTCTGGTTGCGTAAGTCTAGGAAAGAAGATTAACTGTAACACCCGTAATTTCTTATTAAAGAAATTAAAAGAATAAAATAGAAAGAGAAAGGAAAGAAAAC
>BJCN01342533.1:6497-16791 GCA_018326445.1 Flaveria brownii
GTCTTTCTTCCCATATATACTTCTTATCTTTCTGGGTCAATTCTGTCAATGGTTGAGCTATTCTTGAGAAATTTTCTATAAATCTCCTATAATATCCTACTAAACCTAGGAATTGTCTTACTTCAGTTAGTGTCTTTGGAATTTCCCACTTCTTTACTGCTTCAATCTTTGATGGGTCAACTTGAATCCCATCTTGGGTCAATTCTGGAATTTCCCACTTCTTTACTGTTCATGGTCTTCCTTATTTTTAGAGTAAATCAGGATGTCATCTATGAAGACTATGATAAATTTTTCTAAATAAGGTTTGCATACTCTATTCATTAGATCCATAAATACTACTGAAACATTGGTTAACCCAAATGGCATTACAAGAAATTCATAATGCCCATACCTAGTCCTAAATGCAGTCTTTGGTATATCTTCCTTCTGTACTCTTAACTGATGATATCCAGATCTTAAGTCTATTTTGGAAAAATAACTAGATCCTTACAATTGATCAAATAAATCATCAATCCTAGGGAGAGGATACCTATTCTTTATGGTGACTTTATTGAGTTCCCTATAATCAATACACATTCTAAAAGTTCCATCTTTCTTTTTGACAAAAAGAACTGGTGCTCCCCAAGGTGATACACTAGGACGTATAAATCCTTTATCCAACAATTCTTGTATTCATTAGTTCTTTCATTTCTGTTGGTGCTAAACGATATGGTGCTTTAGCAATAGGGACTATTCCTGATACTAATTCTATTTTAAATTCTACTTGACGAGGGGGTGGCAAACCGGGTAATTAATCAGGGAAAACATCAGGATATTCGTTGATAATAGGAACACTTTTTAGATTTATCTTATCTAGTTTTGTATCAACTATATGGGCCAGGAAAGCTAAGCATTTCTTTCTTAAATATTTTTATGCTTCCTTATAGAAAATTATTTTCATAGCACCCGTAGGTTTTTCTATATACAAACATAGTGTTCTATTTTCATTAACCAAAGGAATTTTTATCATCCTTTTACCACATATAATTTCTACATGATTCTTACTTAACCAATCCATACCTACAACAATATCAAAACCTCCTAGTTCAATAAAAATCAGATCTATATCAAAACAATGTTCATCTAGGTTTAAAGTACAGTTAGGAATGATTTCACCAGCTTCAATTATTTACCATCAGCTAACTCTATCATGTATTTGTGCTTTAGTTTCTCAGAGGTTAGATTAAGTGATGGTCTAAATGTATTTGAAATGAAACTACGAGTTGCTCCTGTATCAAATAATACTGTTGCGTACTGATTGTTGATAAGGAACGTACCCATTACTACTTCTGGTTCATGCTGAGCCTTTTCAGCTTGCATTACGAAAGCTCTTCCACGGGGGTTGTTTTGGTTGACTGGACCCTTGCCTTTCAATTGTGGACATTCATTACGAAAATGGTTTTCGTTTCCACACTGATAACAGACTGGTTTAGGGTTGATGGGGTTCTTACAGTCTCGGGATATATGTCCCTTCTTTTTGCAATTATAACAAATTACTATCATACATTTTCCATGGTGATATCTTTGACAAGTACTGCACCACGACCGACCTTCCGTCTGTGGTTTCTTTTCTCGTGCTACTCCTAAGAAATTCCTTTATGGAGGTCGGGTTAATCTTTTCTGAGGGTTCCCAAATTTCCCTCCCGAGTGATTGTTATTCCATTTCCTTTTCTCCCTTATTTTTGGATTACTTAAAGATCCATTTCTTATCATTTCATCAGTTAGACTTCCTGAGACTTACTGCATCCTGAAAGGTTTTGGGCATTACGGATGTTACTAATCCTCTTATTTATGGTACTAATCCCCAAATATATCTTCCTATTCTTTTAGCTTCAGGGGTTACCAGGTGTGGCACTAATCTAGAGAGTTCATTATACCTATCAGTATATTCTTGATGTGCTGTTCCTTTCATTTTTAATGCTAAGAATTCAGTTTCTAGTTTTTCTATTTCATTATAAAGACAATAGTTTTTAATTACCATATTCCTGAATTCTTCCCAGCTCATCCTGTTCATGACATGCCTTCCTTTAGTTTGCATTTCCATTTTCCACCAGGATTGTGCCTCTCCTTTAAGTGAATGTGAGGCAAACAGTGTTTTGCAGTTGTCAGCATAATTACTGAATTCTAACACCGATTCTATCTCATCCAACCATTGCAGTGCTTGTACTGCTTCTCCTTTTCTATCAAATTCCCGGGGTCTACATGACATAAAGGTTTTGTAAGAGCATCCCTTCGTAATTCCATTAATTTCCTCCTCTTATTGCTCCTCTGTATTGGCATCTTCTGGACCCTCGTTCCTGTGTGATGTAGTTCCAAAATTCAGGTTTTATTGTAGCTGAGCTATCAATGTAGATATTGCAGCTTCTATTTGCTGAGTTACTAATTGAGAAATCCTATCGTTCTCATTTGCAGTATTGTTCACCGGAGTTTCCTCTCCAAGTCTGGTTCTGGGTCGTCCAACTCGTGCCGTTGTTCATACAGGCTGACTGTTTCTTTTTGGCGGCATGATTCACTATAATTAATTATGATTAGCATCAAAAGTAAGAATCTAAAATTTTAACACAATTTTATCTAACACGTAACCGATAGTAATTCCAAACACAAAAGATAGATTCATATCATTAAGTTTTATTCTTATATACTGACAAGTTAGATTAAGGGATAACTTCTAATTCTTGTAAACCCAGTTCCATATCTTTGCAAAGATATTTTTCTTGGGTTTCTTTAATCCCTTAATATCCTTCTAGATCCTCCAGATTCCTCGTTGTATTTTCTTGAGCATTTTAAGGGTCTGCTGGGCAGTCTCTATCTGATCATCATCCAGCCTTTGCCTTTTAGTTTCTTTTTCTTCATCATTAGGGAAGTCAGAATTATGTAAGTTTTCTCCTTCTTTAATCATAAACTTGTCACCACGTTGTACCTTTTTCCTGTGGGTTTTAATGGTATAACCACAGACTGTCTTTGATGCACGTCGAATATAAAAATTGGGTTTGGGGTTTATCTTAATCTCAGGTTGGAAAGTTTCCATATTATTCTGAAGTCCTGGTTTAGGTGTTATCTCCTTTAGGTTGCTATGGTCTGAGTTCTCCAAGGGATTAGTCTCACTATGATGACTGTCTGAATCGTATGTGTTCATAGCTGCAGGGTTCTTTATATGAATTTTACTAAATAGTTAGTCAAATAATTTCATCAAATAATTCACATATAATATAGATGTATCGTAAAGATGAATTTCAAATTCTGATGGCACAAAAATTTATATATATATGAAGTCAAAAATTGTTACTAATAAGATTCATATATGCACATAATATATGTATATACATGCTAATTTTTTTTTATCATTATACGAGCTTATGGTTATAGTCTAGGTATTTATTATACCTAATTGCCTATAACCAATGGCTCTGATACGAACCTGTCACATCTCGGTGAAAGCGTGAAGTGTTTAGGATGTGACTAGCTTGTTCAGAACACATTGATTAGAAATATTATCAAACAACACATAAGCATATAAACATAAACATAAACATATCATAATATTAGTTCGGGTTACATTAATATTAGTATACAAAATTTTAATATAACCCTATTACAAAACATTTTAGTCTAACAGCTACATTTTAGAAACGGTGAAAATGAGCGTCCACCGACAGGCTGAGGTTAGGCAGATTAACAGTTAGACTCACACATACTTTTCCTACCAGGTCTCCCCAGCCGTTATACACATCAAAAGAGAACATAATGTTGTTAATTATGATTACCTAAAAAAGCATACTCAAAATAGTCAATATAAAGTTGGTGAGATCATGGGTTTAATTTCTGAATAAAATACATAACCTGATGCAGAATAACAACCGAACCTACTTATAACATAGATGATTTATAACTGTCAAGTATAAATCAAAAAAATCAGATAATATAACATCATAGAACTCATCCTGTTGGTGCAGGAAATAATTTCCTAAGTAGCTACCAATATTATCCACCGTTTCTGAAGATGTAGCTGTTAGACTAAAATGTTTTGTAATAGGGTTATATTAAAATTTTGTATACTAACATTAATGTAACCCGAACTAATATTATGATATGTTTATGTTTACGTTCTTATGTGTTAATTGTTATTATTTCTAATCAATGCGTTCAGAACAAGCTAGTCACATCCAAAACACTTCACGCTTCTGCTGGCATGTGGCGTGATGTGTCATGTTTCCGGTCCAAGCTCACAAAATCTTGTTCAATCTTGTGAAGCTCTCTCTCTGGACAGTACTCCTCTATCAAATGTCGGGGGCTTACACCACTGAAAAACCCATAGCTGCACCCCTTTGCTACCTCCTCAACCTCAGAGCCATTATCATTACCTTCTTCCTCAGCCTTGACCACTTTCTTCTTATCAACCTTCTTTAGGGCTGCATCCTTATTATCTTCACTTTTGACCTGTTCCACAACCTCCGCAAGCAAGGCGAGCATTACACCAGATAGGATTTAGTGCACCTCTTGAGCAATATCTTCCTTCATTATTTCCTTCAGCTTTGCTTGTTTAGAAGTAGGCTCCTCAGCTTCCGTTTCTAACTCAACCTCCTTCTTAATTGGTTTCTCAACTGGCTTTCTGGCTGACCTTCCTGTCGGTTTCGTAACTTTGCTTGCTGCTTCTTTTTCCTTAGTAGGGGGCCTTCCCCTAGTACTCCTCCGAGTGGTCATAGCTGGAACCGTTTTCTTTGGTGCCATCTCTCTACTTCCTATAAGATTCAAAATGTCAATATGGTCTGTCAAGGCAAGTTTAGATCATGCCAAGTTTTGTAAAATTTTAATAACAGTGGCCAGTTGTGATTAACTACTTACATAACTTCTCATATTCTAAACTCTCCTATCCTGAGCCACACTAGCACTTGAACCTACTATCCCTATTCTATGCACGTATAGATCACATAAATTCAGGTAGGCATAACAATTAATTTTATCATACCCTATCCATGATTCTAACTTTAGTAACAAGGCACTACCTATAAGAATAATATTGACAACATATTTTGTTATCTCTTGGCATGGAGCTTCTTGGACTAGCATCCTTTTTACTTAGTCCCATTTTCTGTTTAAGTTTAGGTTTATAAAATAGTTTTCCCAAATCTCTTAAACATTGGCTCTGATACCAACTTGTAAGGCCCTGATCCTAGAAAACCTCACAGTTGGTCATTCACAATAAAATATAGATTTAACACATTCATTTAGATATATATTGCAGCGGAAAAGTAAAGTAAATTTCAATCCATTACAACATAATCAAACTAAAACTTTAATATTTTCTTTAAAATATCAAATAGTCTTTAATGATCTTCTTAACAATGTTTTTAGTCTGGGATGCCAGCCTTCAAATGCCAAGAAGCTTTAGATCCATGCTCTCATCCCTTAAGCCTTAAAGCTCACCTGTCAACTAATATGCATAAAAAAGTCAGCTTTGCTGAGTGAATTGTAGGTTTACTTCATTAAATAACTCTTTGTAAGATATATTAGCTTTAACATTTGAAAATAATCGTCACCTATCAGAGTCACCTATCAGAACATTGATATACACATATTACCGCTTTATCAAATACTTTATCATTAAAACTTTCGATTAATTTTTAACTATTACTCTTCTTTACCCGTCAATTCCTAGTTACTATCGGTGCCTATGATAAACACAGGACTTTAACGACATGCCAATTCAGGCCTTACTAATCTGCCTGTTCGAGCCTTTACTTTGCTGTCATGATGGCACAACAAATGCAACCCTTGTTTATCAATTGCTTGCAAGGCTTTACTTTATCAAGGTACACGTTATGGGCCCAATAATATTTCTTTAAGTTTCACTTATCTATTTAGTTTTACATATACTTTACACATGATAAAAAATAAACTCTTAGTTTATGCATTCACATTTCTTCAACAATGAGAGATAAACCATATAACCGACCCTCCGTGGGATAGCGAAGGTTCAGGGGCGGCAACCCCTGATAGTGGGGTTCTAGGGGTGGCAACCCCTAGTGGGATCCAAGAGGCAACGCCTATGGCTGGGGCCGGGCTACCAGTTCAGCATGCAAAATTTTATTTTAAGGGCTTTATATAACATATTTTGTTATAGGAAAATTGATTTTCTTGTTAAAACCTCTTGAAATCTTTGCCTTGAAAACCTTAGGTTTACTATGCATAATAGCCCCAAAAACATGGAAAAACTTGTAAATAAGGGGATCTTGAACTCACCTGGTCAAGGTAAATAGTTTCTCGTCTAAGCTTTCTAGGCTAGAAACGCACTACACATCCTGCACATAAGTTAACACTCAAAGAGGTCATTTCTATGCAGTTTCGCTGCAAGTTTCGCTGCCAGTACTGCAGTTTCGCTGGTAGTTTTGCTGGCAGTTTCGCTAGTAGGCTCGATAGAAGTTTCGCTGCCAGTTTCGCCTAGCAGTTTCGCACGACAGTTTCGCTGTCAGGTGCGCCCAACTTTCGTTGGAATTTCCTAGTTTCGTAATATCTATAGGTCAACCTGGGCACTAGCGAAACTACCAGCGAAACTCAACTCGGGAACAATTATTTCCATACGGCACCGATCATCGACTCGGACACTGAATTTCTGTAGTTTCGCTGGAACTCTCTTAATTTCGCTGAATGACCCACAGTTTCGCTGATCGGGCTCACAGTTTCGTTGGACGCATAAAAATGACGAACCAACTGATTTTTCAACCAAAATCTTAACTTTTTTATGTCCAAATCCTTGGTTTATCATCCATGAAACTATATCTAACCTTTTTACATGTTTTCATACGTAAAAATATGACCTTTATATGATTCTTTGAAACTTTTGAACCCAAAACTATAGAAATCCGGATATGTTCTTAAGGAATGTTTGGATGACGATTCTTACCTTGATTTGTTACTCATTTCTTGTGGTTTAAAGCTCCAAGTTGCAGATCTTCAATCCCTTTAACAATAGAACACAAATCCTTGTATTTTCTTCACTTTCTTTCTCTACTTTCTCTCTCTAGAACTTTAGAGGCTAGGGTTGCAAAATGAGGAGGGTGGTGGCTGGCCATGCATGTCTAAGGGTTGATTAAAGGCTCTTAAACCCATCAAACTAGCCCATTAGGGTTAATTTAGTTCATAACCCACTTTTCTTCCTTATTTATATTAATTAACCCTTACAAAGCCCATTATTCTTAAATGGTTTGCTTTGAAAATTTCGGGGTGTTACATAAAAACAACTTGATTCGTATAAATTTCTAATATTTTCGTAGTGTAATTGGTATTATCCTTTAAAAAGATAATAAATAAAAGCTGACGTACCCGATACATCACTTAGCTCCCGCTTAACGGATGCTCCGAGAAGTGGTCGAATCATTTCTCGTTTAATCTATTATCCACATCGATTAAACTTTTATTCTTTTTATCCACCATAAAAGATAAAATTTTATTAAAGTACATAAATACCAAGCTTCAACGAAGTATTAAAATTAATAAAAGGGTTAATCCATTGCTACAAAGTACCTCATATGTAGGGTTCGAGAGAGTGTGAATTCAACTTGAGCTTGATGTATGTATCCTTACCTAGAATTTCAACAAGATGTTGTTTTCACTATTCATGCATATGATCTTCAGGTCATATGATGACAACTTAATTATTACTTCAAGACTTCAAATAAATTCAATTAAGGTTTCATTTGTTGGCAACTTTGATCCTTAGACTTAGGTAAATTGATAATTTTAACCCTAAAGGTTTAAAATTTTACACTTTACTTGTTTATGATGGATATTATTATTTTAAGAGAGTTAGGCTACTGTAATACATCAAATTTTTATATTATTTGGGCTCATTTATTGGTTTTAAAGATTTGTTTTTGAATCAGATTTTTTATGTAGATATAATAGACACTTTTTGCTTAGAAATTTTGGGTGGCTTAATATGTGTTTACATTTTGTTTATAACTTATTTTAAGTATATTTAGTCCCTAGAATATTAATATTATGATTATAGAGTTGGGGAGTTGGATGTCATATTTTATGCGCACATTAGACTGCATTTTGTACAAAAGGTAAAATTATATAGAGTGGCAGTACGTCCAGCTATGTTATACGGAACAGACTATTTAGCCATTAAGAAATCGCACGAGAGACAAATAGAGGTAGCGAAAATGCGAATGCTGAGGTGGATGTGTGGACACACAAGACTGGATCGGATAAGGAACGACGTGTTTCGACAGAGGTTAGAGGTGGCTTCCATAACGGATAAAAATACGAGAATGAAGATTAAGTTGGTTTGAGCACGTGAAGAGAAGAACGATGTCAGTGTATGTTAGAGTAGTAAAGGGCATCACCCTAGAGGGTAGGAGGAGTAGAGGAAGACCTAAGTTGACTTGGGACGAGATAATTAGGTGAGATATGGTAGAGTTCTACCTCTCTGAGCACATGATCGAGGATAGGAGTACGTGGAGGTGTAGAATTAAAATTAAGGACTTCTAGTGGGATCTGTGCAGAGGAAGAGTAAAGGAAGACCTGATGCGTGATCACCCGCGTGATGTGTAGGTAATCGACATTTGCCTTCTATACATGGAACATGATGCTTATTTGATGTATGCACTAGCTTCGGTTTGTTATGCTTATGGGTATGCCTACGCTTATGTGATGTATGTTATGATTATGAATACACTTAAGAATATGGTCTATACCTATTTTATACCTTTATGTGATATATACCTATGTTTTGTATGATATATAATTTGTTTGCTATCGTCATCGTGTGGGGTCTCTTTGAAAGCAGTCTATCTATCTCTCTAGATAGAGGAAAGACTAGCCACCACCTACCCCTCCCAGACCCTGCTTTTTGAATGGGATCTACTAGGTATGTTTGTTTATTTGTTTGTTTATTAGACCGTGTTTTGTACGTGTTATGTAACAAATTTTAAAATCAAATAGTTGTATTCCACCCACCGCTTTGCGATAGGATTAAATCTGTTTTAATGTTTCTAAAGTTTCCGAAGGCTCATAAATGATGGTTTATTGTGGCATCAAACGACCGTTTGCCATGCGAAAATAATAAACATCTAATTCATAATTTAATCATAATCGCCTAGATGTGAAAAAAAATCTCAAATGCACATCTTCACCAAGCCAACAACTTAACCTGGTCAACATATTTGTGTCTTTGACGACTCGGATGTCGACATGTGCCTAGGTCCATCGTCATCAAGCAACCAACAAAAGCAGACACAGGTCACATGAGCAATTGCTCAACAACATCGACACTAACAGTTTAATGAAAAATCACATAAAACACATAACAACGACGGTGATGGGAGGCGGAGCTACTACCACCGCCATCGCCACCGTCACCTAATGATATAGATGGCATCACAACCAGCAAACCCCTCTAGATAAAAAATCAGGAACCTCTAAGGGTCCATAACCCCAAAAATAAAACATAGAACATATCTAAAATTAGGAACCCTAAAAAATAGGATAAAGATAGGTCGTATCCTTCATCACCAAGGCAACTCATTCGAGCACGGGACCAGTGGCAACGGGGCTCTAGGCACTGAAACATGACCATAGAGACTGTCATCGGCCGTCGTCTTAACCTTACCACCGCGTCTCGGCCACAGATCTATCCTTAGAAATCGTGCCTATCATTGCCCCAACCACAACCTTTAAAGATGATAGAATACCGACAGCGAGGAATCGGCCACCAAGGCCTAGAGGCGGCCACCAAGTCGGAGCGCAATCGCCTCAGCCGTCTCTGGCATCACCAAACACATATGTATCTTTCTCTCTCTACAAGATAGACCCCTAAAAACAGATGATGAAGATAGGTTGCCTCCATCTCCTCCAAGGTAACCCACTTGAGCATAGGACCGGTAGCGAAAACGATCTAAACACCGTAGGCAGGAGCGACAACTGCTACAGCCATCTCCGCCATCACCACACCCATGCATCTTTCTCTCTACAATATGTGAGTCGATTTGTAGGTAAATGAGAAATCTGCCTCTTAAATACATAAGAACCCAAAAGAAAATAGAAAAAATTGGCCAAAATTAGAAATCTCCAAACTTACCTATAAACTTATGTCGTGTACATATATATGTATGTGTGTGTATATATATATGTGTGTATGTGTATGTATGTATGTATGTATGTATGTATGTATGTATGTATGTATGTATGTATGTATGTATGTATGTATGTATGTATGTATGTATGTATGTATGTATGTATGTATGTATGTATG
>BJCN01342542.1:1924-12116 GCA_018326445.1 Flaveria brownii
TTATTATTATTATAAAAGATTTAAACACCGTAATTTACAAGATGTTACAATGGTGGTGGTGTTGTGGCAATGGTGGTGTTGTAGTGTGGTGGTTTGGTGGTGCTCATGTCGTGGTGGCGGCAGAGGTGGAGCGATGGTGGAGGTGGGTGTTGGTGTGACGGTAGAGATGGCCAAGTGGCCCGCGAACGCCTGTTGATTTAGGCGAAAGTTATATTGGTGACTATTGTTCATCGTCACTGTTCATGGCTACTGTTCATGTTCATCGTCACTGTTCATGGCTACTGTTCATCGCCTTTACTATTCATCATTTGGTAATTTCATATTAGGTAATTATATCATTTATTAATACATGAAATTACATTTTATGTTTTTTAATTTCAATAATTACACAGTATGTTTTTTTATTTATAAAAATTGCATACATATTGTCCTTCACACTTACATCCGTCAAAAGTTACAGTTAACACTTGAGGGATATTTATGTATTTTACATGCCTACAATAATTCAAAAATAATTTTACGTCGTTTCATTCCCGTTGCCTTTATTTTAGGTGTTCAAAGTTAGATGTCTGAAATTTTTGGATAATAAAAAACATTATTCGTATCCGTATCTGTATCTGCAATTTTGGATATTTGAAGCTCAGATTTCCAAAATTTTGGATACATATACATATAAAGTGATTCGGGTATCCGAACTTCTATTCTTTTTTTTTGTAATAATTAGATATATGTTATTATAAAAATAATATAAAAACAATACACATAAATAAAAGTCCTAATATACACTAACAAGTCCCAACAAACAAAAAGCGTTTGATACTTTAGAAAATAACAAAAAATATTTTTAAGTTTTTGGGTAATTTAAAATATCTTAAAAATTCTTTTTCTTATTTCTTTAAAGTGTTAAACGTTATTTTTTAATTTTGGTTGGGACTTATTAGTGTATATTGGGATTTTCTTAATGTGTCTTGTTTTTATATTATTTTTATAATAACATTTACCTAATTATTGAAAAAAAGCTCGGATATCTGAATCGCTATCAGTATCCAATACTGAATTTCAGATATATCCGAAACTTGAAATACGGATACGGATAGGGATTTCAACTATCCGAAAATTTCAGATATTCAGTTTTTAACACCATAACATGAAGGCGACATGAATTAATCGACATAAAAATGTATTTGACTCATTGTACGCATGTAATATATATGCCCCTCATGTGAGTGACACGTGACTGATTTAACTGTGAATTTGAATGGAAGTTAGTTTAAAGGACGATATATGTGCAAATAACTATAAAAAAACATTTCATGTAATTATTAAAATTAAAAGACAAAACATGTAATTCTATATATTAATAAAAGAAACAATTTCTAATTATTCTATATTATGTCTTTCGTCAACGTGGTGAATGTTTATGTTGATGATTCATCCATCGTTTTCATGGAATTTGCGTATTAATATAATCAATTTCAAAGTGAATACTCTTTTAATTTTATACGTATGATATTCTCTTTATTTGCTTTTACTTTTGTTTTTTATATTAACTATAGACTTGGTAACTAAGACGTACTATACACGTAATTTTAATTGAAGAAAGATTACGATTACCATTTATATATTTATTTTTATATTAATTTTAGAGTTGGTAACTAAGACGTACTAACCAATTATACACGTCAATTCACAAAAAGAAAGTTTTTACAATTTACTACATATATACATATGCTACTATAATGAACTTACGTTTTTTTATTAAAAAAAATACATACTATGATATTCATCATCGCAAATGCTCACCTATTTATGTCTTGCTTCCAGCTTGACGTCAGCATTTAAAATTCAAATAGATATAAAACAAAAAGTCAGAAGACATAATAATATTTTTAAACTTAAGAATGTAATTAGTTAGTTTCAAAAAAAATAATAATAAGGGATTCAAATAGTAATATATTATTATTAATATAAGGCTTGATATTTTATTATATCTCGTGTTGCAATGAGTGTAAAGCTGCAAGAAGCACCTCTTCGGCAAGTCATTCTTCTGAACCTTCAATATTTAATATTTTGCCTGACAAAATATGCATTTTGATAACAAAAAAAAAACATATGGAAACTTTGTTCCTTTTCTATTAATTTGCTGGCTAGAAATTATGTTTGATATCAGTCGCAACTTATAGTTATTTAGTATCATTGAAAACCCAGCAAGTTCAATCCTCTTACCATAACTGGTGTAATATTTACAAGATAAATAACTTGTTTATTGTTAAATCTTTAAAAACGACAAGTACAATCCTCGACGGACACTTTCATGTGCGGTCTCAAGCTAGAGTCGAATCATGTGGTCGGTCTACCTAACCGAACCATTTGACTCGCGTGCCCTGCCATCCACGTTGATCGAACATAGACCAAATGTAAGTTTGTTGTTGATATATGTAACTCAAATGTAGGATTTTATTTGTAATACCATATTCTAAATGACATCAAATACAAGTAATAATTTTCAGGTATGCACACTAGTATACAGAGGTAAAAACTAAAAACATAGTAGTAAACATGTGAAGCTCGCCAGTCAAAGAATAAACAGACGACAAGCCAAACAGTCCCGGGTCCTGGCTCAAGTACGCAGTGATGCATGAGGGACGGCAGGAAGACCATGTTCATCCACAGGCTGTAAAGCAAACATAGAAAGAATAACATAATTTGACACAATCAAGCTATCATCATTTGATACTAGGGGCTGAGATGCCAAAATTGATGGGTTGGATAGCGGGTTAAACCACGGACTAGTTAAAATGGGTAATTTGTAGTGTGTTTTAAAATGGGTCAGATTATAGTTTCTAGAATATCTGATAAACAACTCAAACACTATATAAATATAAAATGTCACAGAATAGTAATCAAGTTTCAAAAGTGTTCTAATTTAGTCACTCATACATATATTTCTCAAATTGGACCACTAAACGATCAAATCGAGTCATCATTAAATTTTCTTATGTCAAGAAAGTAATGGTGGAGAAGACGTGTGGGTTAGAATTTTTCAATATATACATTTATTTAAAAAACTAAAAATAACATGTTAGTTATGAAAAAAAATAAAAAAAGTACCTAAAATTTACGTCAACGTTCAATATCAGCATCAAAAGATAGAAATTTTTTTTTAATTGAAATAAAAAGTATAACATGCTAAAAAACATGTTAAGACTTTTAATTTGTATAAAATATAAAAATTGAGTGACCTGATTGTAAAACTTTTAAAACTTGAGTTACTTAATTGGAACTTTTTGAAAGTTGTTTAATATTTCACAAAGTTACCCCATAAAATATATATGATATTAAAAACTAGACTACATAACAACAATAACATATATTAACAAAAGAATTATGAAGTTGTGTGTATGTGTTAAAAAAAGGTGTTCGACATACTACATTTTTAGCTTAAAAATATTTTACTTTACCAATTTAACTAAAAAATTACCCAAAGAACCCATTTCTTACCAACTGTAAGAACCCATCAACGAATAACTAACGGGCCCAACCAATACCATGCTAACCAATTGAGCTAGGTAAAACGCAATGAGCTTGTGTGGGATAAGTGGCCTTCAATTAGGGGTTGAAGCAAAACCAAATGGAAGTTGGATATGAACCTTAGTCCTATGCTAGAGGTATCAGACACTTATCACTCCGCCACCCCCTTGAAGATTAACAACGCATTTAGTGATAACTAACACAAGAAGAGCATGTCAAAATCACCTGATTGTTAAACATGCCAGCTGGCACTGCATGTCCGCTTGGAGCTGAAGGCAAGTTGAGTTCTTCATTCACATCAGGCTCGTTATCAGGTTGAAGATACGAGGGTACCCCTTCACCTTCTGTTTCCTGCCCCATGTCAGCCTCCAATGCATCAAGTTCTGCATATCCAACCATAAACAGTGTTGAATCATGAAAGCAATGACCCAAACAAATTTTAAGTGCTTTTGATACTTATAAAAATGTAAACTTACCACCCAAAAGTTCATCCTCATCGATGTCATCTGGCACACTGTAACTTCTACCAAGAGATTCTTGTATTTCATTGCTAATATCCATCATATCCATCATTTCATCTTGCAAACTCTATATAGAAAAATATTAAATAACCCGCAATTAATATATATCCAACACAAGAAGGAACAGGAGGTATAAAAACAAATGATATAATACTAACATCAATGTCTTGAATCTTCACGGTTTTCATCATCCCTTTCAACTCTTTGTTTGCTGATTTCAGAGCAGACATCTGGAAGATAAAAAATTTACAAAAGATAAGATCACTTGAAATACAACCGATAATGAAATTTTTTGATAATATCCAAAACAAGTAATAAAAACTTGATGATTGTAAGACATACTGTTTGCTGAGCATCTTTAATCCCTTCTGAAGCAAATGCAACTTGATCAAGGTTGAATGTTTGATTATATAACATGTCACGTTGTCCTTCATACCTTCATATGATAATTGAAGATTGCAATTCAATTTATAAAATATACGGATGCATTCATATTCAGGCCTATGATGGACCTCTGTATCTTACATTCTTTTCTGCTTAAGAACTCTCATTGCCCGAGCCTTCACAGCTTCTTGAGCAGGACCCGGTCTGGTTTTCTTGATCTGTTCTTTATATCGAGCAAGTTCAGTATCAAGTCGTTTGATCTTTTCATCCACAGTTTCACCTCTTTTATTGATCTAAAACAAGTTACAAAAACTAATCAAGCATCCATCTTAATGCTAATTCAAGCAAACAGAAATAATAACCTTCTAAACAAAAAACATCAATTATCTAATCAAATAAGAAACCCTAACAGCAAATAATCCATCAGATACTTAACCAAATACGATACTCTGCACAATTTCTAATCATGTTTAATCCCAAAATCAAACACTTGATCAAGTTTTAATGTCTCATAAATCTCTATACAATAGCATCATGCTGTTAATCAAATTAGACACCCTAACATTAGATGATCCATTAGATACTTTACCAAATTTAATACTGAACACAAAATCTGATGATGATAATCCCCAAATCAAACAATTGATCAGGTTAAACAGTATCATAACTGATTATACAGTAACGTCTTACATTCAACCAAATTAGGCACCTTAAAGTCAATAATAATTAATACATCAGATACCTAACCAAATTTAGCACTAGACACAAATTCTGATCATGATAATCCCCAAATCAAACAATTGATCATATTTAACAAGCTCATAACACGAACACATTAAATTTTAAAGATGAAACATAAAGGGATTACTCGATCAGAGGCGTCATTAAGGGACGGAGGAGGTTCTTTGTCTTTCTTAACGCCGAATACTCTCCTCATCGCTCTTTTACTTCAAATTCGCGTGTGCTGATTGAGGGTTTGATTTGGGTTTAAAACCCTAAATCAACAGCAGATGATCTACGATAAGAACAAACAGAATCGACGATAGATCTTTAGTTTGAAGGTTGGAGATTATTCGTGAGCAATTTAGGATTTTTGATGTTGGTGAAGATTGATGATATCTTTTGATATCGTCAATTTATCTGATCAGAATAACTTACAAAATCAGTCCCTGTATTATTTTATAGTTTATGAAATCAGTCTAGTAATTATAGAACACTCATTAGTTTTTTTTTTTTTTTTTTTTCCTGAACGGTTGGTTCGTTGTTAGTTGTTAGTATCACCAAGTTAGTAATATTCGCCCATGCCAAGATTTGAACCTTAGACCTCCAAGAGAGGCAAAGCCTCCACCTCCCCCTTGACCACAAGGCCAAGAGATCATTGACGAATACTCATTAGCTCAACTGGTTAATATAATATACTTATAAAATGTAATATGGTGAGTTTATGGGTTAAAGTATCGCTGTAAGCAAAATGTTCAGAGTTAAGGCAATGAATTTTTTTAACAATGAGGGTTGGGGTTTGGTTCCTGCTAAAAAGCGGATATATGACCCGATTAAGATAACACATATCCTACAAAGCATGATTTCACATTTGTCGTTCAAAAGAAAATAACTTTTTACTCATTAAAACAAAAGCACGATAAATTTATAAATCTTTATGAATATTTTTTAAACTCAAGTTAAACTTCATAGGTGGTTTATATCACATATTAGAGCATAGTTGTTGCTAGAAAAATAGTCATTTGTTTATACAAACTTGTTCGATTCCAAAACAAAACGAGAGTGTAATGTGGAACTTCCCATTTACCTTTTAGAACATTTGCTACAATTATGAATTTTTTTATAGACATTGTGGTGGGCTAAATTGACTAAACAACATCCAACTTTTATTTTTACTAGTGGGTGAAACCCGCCCGGTGCAACGGGTTTATAAGTATTTTTAGTACTTTATCTTTAGCTAACTCTCTCTTATTGTGCTAACTCTATCTTATTGTGCTAACTCTTATTTTATTTTTTTATTTAATTAATGTGGGATATCAAATAGATATATTACTATAGGGATAAATAAATTTGTAAATAACAAGTTGTTTATGCATAATCACTTATACCAAATGTAACAAAATTGTTTTTAAGTATCTTAAAAATGGATTAAAATTACAATTATCCAAAAAGTTGTATTATATAGTAGTATAGATATAGATAGATTAAGATAATCTTAAATATAATAGTGATACTTTAAATTTAATTAGAACATAATAGAGTACAAGTATTTAAAGCTTAAAATAATATAATATGAATAAATCTTATGACATTACATATTAAAACTTATAACTATTCATATGTCATCTTAAAAATAATATAAAATTACAAATCTAGTAATGATTTCTCTATTATATAGTAGTATAGATGTGTATATACTACACTAACTTGGTTATCATAAATTCTATTTTAATTGTCTTCATGCAATGTCTACAGCTTGGAATTATAATTGTGTGGTTATAATAGTTTTGAGGCTGTGTCTATAACCGGAAACTACACTTGCATGGTTATATAGTTTTTAGGCCAAACGACAAGTCAAATTATTAATGATGGTTGAGTCACAAGTCAAACTTTTATTAACGAGTTAGTTGGCATGACCTGAATCAAACGTGGAATTGAACCCAACCAAATCGTTAGTTTTTTTATTCGTACAACTTAAATAACCTTTTGAATCATTTATTTACTTTCATATTAAAGTATGTTTGTTTGTAAACTGAATTTTAAAGTACATGATGCTCTTTTGTGAAAACAAAGTTGTTAATTTCATGTGTTAACCAAACCATCCTTTATATAAGTGGAGAATAGGCACAACAAAACTTTTCAACTCCATGAAAAAGTAGAACTATTTTACGATCATAACTGTCGACATATGACAATTATATTAGTTATAACAGTAGAAACCATAAATTGAAAAATACATTAGTGATAAACTACTACTAATCATCTATATGTTGTTGACATTAGTAGCGACTATTGTCTATTGACGTCCAGATCTTAATTTCCATTAAAATTAATTGCTTTTCATACTGATAATTTGACTGATGACAAACTCAACTTTCGTTTTTCTTATAAAATAAGCAACACCACTAACATAATGTTCACACATTTTCACTTGACCTTACTCACAATGATAGATTGTGAATGAAATACGGAAACATAAAATCGAAATCTAGTGAAAACTAAGTTTGAATCAAGTGTAACTCTATAATAAATTGATGATTATGATACAGAGATTGCTCTTGGCAACCAAAGCAAATATTGAAAATGTCATTAGTTAAAGTGTTAGTATGGATTATTATTTGATCAACTGTATCATAGTTTAAAATATTAAAATCTATAACATCTATAATCTATAAACTCTAATAAAGCAAGGTTTTTTTACCACTTGTCATTCTCTTAATCCATGTTTTTACCACTTGTTATTTTTTTAGAGATTCACACATCAATTTTCCATCCAAAAAGGTGTTATAGTAATTTAAATTCTTATACAAATTTCTCTCTCTTATTAAAAATAAATTTTATAATTACTATGTTTCTCTCTCTTATCTATTTTTTAAGTCAAGCTATATTTTTCTAAAATAGATTTTATGAAGGAATTTAAAAATAACATCTTTTAATTAAAATCTAAATAACAAAAAACTAAAGTTTATATAATATGAAATTTTCTATAACATTAAACATTTTTTAAACAAAATATTTTAAAATCATTTTGTTTTTAAAAAAGTTATAAACAAGTGAAATATTTTAAAACAATCTTATTAAAATGACCAGAATAATTACAAATCATATTTTTAAAAAAAACAAGATTTTTATAAAAAATATTTTTTATAAAAAATCTTAAAACGAATGTTTAAAAATAAAACTATTTACATAAGAGAGTTAAAAATGGTATAATTGTTTTACTTCTTGAACTATTACCTATATATAATTTTAATTATATTTTATATTAAAATATTATACTGTAATTATTCATGTTAATTTTACATATATATTATATATTAAAATTTAATCCGTTTTATTTAATGATTGTTTGGCTTATCTATCTATTTATAAAAAAAACTAAAATAAGTGTGAAACAATTATAAATCTCTTTATACTTACTTTCTCATTTCTCTATATTATTAATAATAATGTTGAAAACTAATAATATTACTCATACCATTTTCAAATTAAAAAATATATAATTTAAAAAATTAAAAACCTATTTTTTATTAAAAACAAACCTTTTAAAAACAAAACTTTTTATAAAATACAGAATACAATGAATTTTTTTAAAAAACATTTTTCTTAAAACAATATATTTAAAAATCACATTTTTTATAAAATAAAAGTTTAATAAATATACATTATTGTTTATTTATTTAAAGTAGCTATTTATACGTACTTATAATCATATTTGATTTTCAAGCATGATTTTATAATACATAAATTTTTATTAATAATAATTTAATATTTTATTTGTTAAATTCGTGTATTACACGGGGACTAACCTAGTATTACTAATAAATGATTAAATAGGGTGACACTTGTCACTCTCTCGGCCACTCCATTCATTTTTTCCGTCCATTTGCTTTTACATATTCATATACCTAGATCTCGTAGTTTTAGCTCATCTAGTTAAACATATGTTCAAATAAGTTTTTAATATGAGGCTATGGGTTGTTTTGGACTATACATTCTTTTCAAGGGGGTCTAATTAGGCACTTTTAAAAGTAAAAAAACTATGACATGGGGTATATTTGACAGAAAGAAATGATGCTATGGCTCAGGATGGGCGGGCCATGTACTCATCTCCATGACTTCAGGTTAGCATACTCAGATTCCATCGTTACCATAATCACTGCCGCTCCAAGTGCCACCAACCACCCATTGCCATTGACATAATCACAAACCGAGATTTGTTGAACTGATTCAAATATCCGCTTCCCTATCACAATCATATTTATCGCCATCACCAAAATCCATGTTTTCACCCTTATTCAAATAATCATCATCGTTTTACTAAAATTAACACAATTTATTTTGTCTTTCTAACGTCCTAACAATCATCACCATCAGATCCCCTTTTGCTTGATATGCATTTGAAAGCTAACCCCATGGGAATACTTTCGTGGAAGCAACGATCTCTTTTCATGTACAAATGCATAATTCAGTTTGCTATATCATTTTTGTTTGTTTTATTGAGTATGTTAGTTTAGAGTAAAATTGTGTGATTTGTGAAGAATAAACTATTATTCCAATGGATACCTCGTAAATTAATGACTGAATTTATGTAGTCATTTTGTTTTATAATGTAATTTTAAAGACATGATATAATCTACTCCCATGAATATGCAACAATATATTTGATAACACAACCTGGAGTTTGAATTGATCAAAGTTTATGAACGCAATTAAAAGATCACTAATATCTAAGGTAGTATCTTGTTGTTCCTATGTGGGATGTTTTAATAGCAATAAGAACACTGGATTCTCTCTTTAATCATGGGTATACTAGTTTGCATATTATTTTTTGCAATTTAAAGGTGAATTAAACCATTGTGTATAATATATTAAAGCAAAATGAAAACATTAATTGTGGTAACAAATCTCTTACTAATAAATAAAAATAAATCCGGACACTTGTCACCATTATAGACCATTTAATAGTTGGTTTTCCCGCTTCTCTCTCCTCTTAATTATAATTATTAATTTATTAATGCTATAATAGTTATTTA
>BJCN01342553.1:8198-24374 GCA_018326445.1 Flaveria brownii
TCGCGCGGGTCCTCTGCTAGTGTGTGTGTGTGTATATATATATATATATTAAAAATCAAATTGAGTGTTACAATAAATTTCATGTTTTTTCGAGTTTGGTCACCTAAGTTTTAGCTTTTTTTGTTATGTGACCACCAACAAATGTTTTGGTGCCAGGGATATAATTTTTTTTTTCAAAATGAAGTTTTAATTCAAAATTGAGTGTTTTTTTATAGCAGGTTATAACGAGTGCAGTTACTGTTTGGTACTATGACGAATCGAACCAATAATGAGAAAAAATCGTTATTGTCGGTATAGGTATTATCGGAACCGATATTCGGATTTGCTTTTATGGTTTTCAATAAGTTAAGCGGACAACAAACGAAATCACGTCGCATTAAACATTAGAAATCAAACAAACTCCCGCGCGCGAAGCGTAGTAGAAGATAATAAAATTTATCAAAGGTAAACAATAATAACATAAGTTGTGAATTTGTCAACTAATAAATTATTAATCTATTTTCATTCGTCACATTAATTCCAAATTTTTATTTTTATTTCTTTATATTTTCTTTATTAAAAAGGCTTCCTTTATGCATTTAAGCTATACCATTCACGTGACACCACGTGTCAGTCGCACCAACACGTGAATTACCTTTCTACCCTCCGTTTCTTTTCAAATTTCATCAAGTCCTCTGCAAATTCTCACTTTCTCTCTCTAAACGGTCACTTTCACCTTTCACCTTTCACCTTTCAGTCGTCGTCTGCTTATCTTCTTCAATTTATGAGGAAATTTGTGTAAGCCTTTTCAATTTATTGTGAACCTCTGTGAGTCTAACAATTAGGGCTCGTATTCTCTCAAACTTTGGTGGCTTTTGCTATGAAGGAGCTGCAGGAATCGGTGCAACGAAGATTAGGGTTCAATTGATCCGAATGGAGGGAGGTAGCTTATATTCTACACTTCTTCTGGTAATTTCTGTTTGTTTCCTTCAACGATAACCTGTGATTTAGTGTTTCTCTCGTCAGGGTGTATTGAATCGGTGGAATTTGGATCGTTTTGGTTGTGGTTAGGGGTATGGTTTATGTTTTGATTTGTTATATGTTGTTTTCGGCTGTTATTTATGGTGATGTGGTTGCATGGTTGAGTTTGAGTTTATTAAGAAGTGGTTTATGTTACTTCCATGTTTTGTGTACACTAAAGATAACATGGCTTCCGATACTATATGGAGATAGCTGAATTGCATGATAGATTAGATGCTTTGAAGATATAACTATTTAAAGTCGTGTTTTGCTACATGGTCTGGATGAAATATTTAGTACATGCCAGGGGCTACTATGAATTATTCATATTTGTGAGATTTATAATTTTCGTAAGTTAATTGTGAGACTTATAGTTTTCCTAAGAAATTCTGGTTCTTCTTACTCTGTTTATTTTTAAATTATTTCAAGAATGATCATGGAGAAAACTTCATATTTATGTTTTTTTTTTACCAATATTCAGTTATTGGCTTATCCTGGCATGTTACTACTTCACTATGAAGTTTTTTAGTGTTTGACACGTTAGTCAAGATTCATATTTCAATACATTAAGATGAAAATACACGTTAGAAACCTTGGCCTAAACATATTAAGCTTGCTTTTCTGAAAAATCTTATTCTGGTCAAGATTATGCTTTCACGATTATAGATGGAAAAAAGAAAAAAAAGTTCATGATGAAATTGTACCATCAAACTAGTAAGCTTGATGAAATGGTACCAACAAATGAGAAAATAACAACACCCCTGTGATGATTTTGACTTTTGTGACTCAGTTCTTTACTTTGATTCTTTTTCTCTTGCACTAAACTAGTAATACTATATGTACTAGTTTTAGCTAATCTTCTAGTTAAAGTGACATGTAGGTGCTACAAAGGCAGATAAAATTTAACTAAAGCTCCATCTAAAATAAGTGTAGTGGTTTTGGCTAAACCTAATCATTAACTAAACCTCCCATTAGTCAAATTTATAAAGATGCTTATCTTTCACGCCCGTCAGAACTTGGTGATGAACTATTTTGGAGCCCCATTTAAACTTGAAGTAGTGGCTTTAGCGTTACATTAATTTTCATGTCATTATTTTAACACCCCATTTTTGGTCTACTACGTGTAGTTTAAGCTTCGTGATATATAGTAATTCAAAACTTCTTAGTTTATAAGCTTATACTTTTAGTTAATTGTATGGAATTATGTTCAATAATCCTAGTGTAGAGAACTTTGTGGTACAAAGACAAAGCCATAAAAAAATCATACGGATTGTAATTGGCCCATTTAGTATATGTACATAATATACTTTTTTAAAAAAAGTTCAATCCAAGCCACTTTTATTAACTGTAGGGATACACCAATGGACTATGATGACGATGAATTTCAAGGACAGAATCGTCAATTAGCCGGAGAAGGCCGTTCCAAAGTTTCTCCTGTTTTGCATCCATATGCTCTTCCCAAATTTGAGTTTGATGATACTCTCCACGGTCACTTAAACTTTAACAGTTTTGTTGAAAATGAGGTTTTTCTTGGTCAAGAAGACAACCAGTGGATCGAGGAATATTCACGTGGAAATAATGGAATAGAGTTCAATTCTGGTGGTGTGGAATTAAGACGTAACAATGTATGGTCTGAAGCGACATCTTCAGAATCTGTTGAAATGATTCTAAAATCAGTTGGACAAGAAGAAAAAGTCGTGGGTAAAGCAGTAGTTGAACAATTGGATCCTAGTATATGTGACGAAACCGTGACCTTAACTAAAGCTATGGATCCTAAGAGTCAAGAATCTCAAATACCTAGTGGAGAGTTGGATTCAGTAATTACAAATGAGAAGCATAATTTATCTGTTTCGGGGGAAAAAGTGGATAGCACATTTGATGATGTAATTCTAAAAGAGCCAAGTAAGGATTACTCGGGCTCCTTAGAGAATGTAGGTGCAAGTGTTGAGGAGTTTAATGTGATTGGTTTGTCAAAATGTGCTTCTAGTGATGCAGCAGAAGAAAGTATTCAAATTAAAGAAAATAAGAAATATATCCCAGTAGATAGCGACGTTGTGATTTTTGAAAGTTGTATGTATGGTGCGGAGAAGTCTCTTTCTTTTGTTGGTAATGTTGAGTATTTGGATAAGCCATCTGCTGAAACAGACAATTCATTCGCGGAGAACCTGTCAGCTGAAGCTAGCACCCCATTCGATGAGAACTTGTCAGCTGAAACAAGCAGCATTCCGTTCAGTGAGAATCCGTCAGCTGAGACGAGCAACCTGTTCAGTGCAAAGCTGTCTGATGAAAATAACACCCCGTTCCTTGAGAACCCGTCAGCTGAAACTAGTATTCTGTTCAGTGAGAACCCGTCAGCTGAAAATAGCACTCCATTTAGTGAAAACCAGCCAAATGAAACTAGCATCCTGTTCAGTGAGAAGCTGGCTGCTGAAAAAAGCATCTCATTCACTGAGAACCCGTCATCTAAAACTAGTATCCCATTCAGTAAAAACCTCCCAACTGAAACTAGCATCACATTCAGTAAAAACCCGCCAACTGAAACTAGCATCCCATTCAGTGAAAAGCCATCAACTCAAACTAGCATCTCATTCACTGAGAAACCGCTAGCTGAAAATAACACCCCATTAAGTGAAAGCCCATCCCAAATATTAAAGTTGAAGGATCCTGACTCTCTGAAGTCCAATGCAGGATCTTTGTCTAGGATATCCCCCATAAAGATTTCTGTTCAAGAAAACGAAACCGTCAAAGAAAAGGATGCACAACATATCATATCTGATACATCTATGGTGTCTGCAGGAAACTTACCTGAAAAAGGCTGTGAGACTTCTGGTTCAGTGCAGGTGGACTGCAAAATTACCTCATCTGAACCGGATGCCATACATTTGGATCAAGATGATTCTTTCAATGAAAAAGGGGATGCAAAATCACCCCTGGAAAGTAATGATATAGATTTTGAAGTTGTTCGAGCTGTTGATAGCCAAAAGAATGTCGAACCATCATTGCAAGGTAGTAAAGAGAATACTGTAACAACTAATAATTTTGAGTCTGATGTGTCTGTTCGAGCATTGATCATCGACTTTCTAGTAAGGTGGGGATTTTGGCCCATTTTCTTATGAATGGGATGACATGGGTTGTGTTTTTATCT
Source organism: Flaveria brownii (assembly GCA_018326445.1). Classification (NCBI taxonomy): domain Eukaryota; kingdom Viridiplantae; phylum Streptophyta; class Magnoliopsida; order Asterales; family Asteraceae; genus Flaveria; species Flaveria brownii. The sequence goes on from BJCN01342553.1 coordinate 12,343, forward strand.
TTAAGAAGTCTACTAAAAGTTCAGCTAATATAGAAAAAGTTGAATAGGTTGAGTGTCTCCTAAAGTATATTCTTAATGCATAAAATTTACTTAACCAATTCATTTAAAAAATTAGATTATTACTAAAAAAATTATATAATTTTTGATACCATAATTGGCAGAATTGTTTATAATAGGTTCACGCTTGGACTGAGTGTTTTGGTGAACCCTACTAGTACCAAAACGTTACATGTTTTGACCAAACTTGTTTTGACCTACTAACCCCCCACACACCCACCCAAATTTCTACCTGTACCATCTAGGTTGAATTGTTATATCACATCGAAACCTTTTCACCTTGTTTCTCTTTGCTTTGTATTATTAGTTGTAGTGTCTGATCAAAGGTCATTGATCAAAGGTCATCCCCTGACACAGTTACAGTTGAAAATGATGAGCTTCCAAAATCACCTATATTTGGGGTGAGTTTAATGCACCAGGGTAGCAAGGAAAACACAGAAGTTGGATGCCCTTCGGAAGGAAATTCCCAAAATGAGTCTTCTCAAGTTGAAAGTGTGGTTGCTTCTGTTTCAAACAATTCATCATCTTCAGTTGAAAAAGCATCTCTTGGTCTTGCTGAAAAAGCTGTACATGAGATTGCTGCTCATTGCGTGACACCCGTTGAAAGCTGCAATGCAAGCCAGATTGAACAAGAACTTGGGACTAAAAATGGCGGCCAAGATTGTTTTAAGAAGTTGGAAACAAATTCTTTTGAGTTGTCGGAGAAAACAGGCAATATTTCTCACTCAGGATGTCTACAGGAACTAAAGGAACCAGTGATAGAAGGTAAGCATAACTGTAGCCTGGTTGTACTTATACCTTGTTAGTTTGATGGTTGATTTTCTGAACTTTAAAGTTCTATTGATGTTGTTTGTCTTACATGTTATGTTATGCATCTAAAAGTGGACAGGTTAGGATCATGTTGTAAGCAAAAAATTATGCTGTTTTACATGACTGTAATTTTTAGGAGCAGGAGATCCATTTACGGCATCAGTGGTCTTGTCAATGTTAGAGAACTTCTAGCATTTAATTTGTAGGTGGCACTTTCAACCAATTTATGGCATTATGTGTTATCTTTAACAGGTAATATAGCAGGTCAAATGGGTTGAATTTAACCAAAGTGTATTCTGAATGCAAAAAACCTTTTAGATCATTTTATTTGATAAGCTAAAGTGTTGTTGAAATAATATAATATTCGACTAATATTAGTTTATAAAAAGTTAAAGATTTTTGGACAAAAGTATATTGGGTTTGCTCGATCTAGCCATTAGAAAAAATCTATTTGACCTGTTTCGCAAGTCCTAAACCACGCTTGTTGCCATCATGGGGTAAATTTATTGCAGGGTGCATATGTATGAACATAGCGAAGGTCCGTGCTAAAAGGATTTAAAATGAAAGTTTTTTTATCCTAACAGAGAGATGCGTGTGACACTTATAAGGCTATTCTGTTAGGTGAAAGAACTGAAATGCAAATTTCATTATCTAAATACTATCTCTGCCTCCGTTTTGGATTTTACAGTCAACAAATTAAATGAGCATCAAACATGTGTTGATGTAGCTCGTCCATCTGAGGATGTGGCACATGATAGTTCCCTGCCCTCTAAGATCATGGATGATGTGGAGCCTTCTAAGATCACGGATGGTGTGGAAAATGAAGTACGCTGTGTTTCAATAGGTAATGCTACACCAGAAGCAAAAAACTTAAGTCTTGAGGTCAATAAAAGGGCCGACCTGGGACAAGATGGCAAGGGTTCCCTATCATATCCTATGTTTCAAGTTTCTAATTTGTCAAAGGTACCTTCACATTTATGCTTTTATTGTTGTAGTCTCGTATTTCATCTGACCCTATTTCACAGCTATAGTTGTCAATTTCTACCCATTTTCATATGAATGGGTCAACGTGTTTTAACAAACAGTTCAATTAAAATAAAATGGCTAATTGGGGAACAGCCTGAATGGATCCAATTGGTTGGAACTTGGAAGTCATCAAACTTAAAATTATTGTGCATACAACCTACTATGTCAGTCTATTTAAATATTTAGATTGTTATTGTTATGATATATTTTTATTTGTATTTATTAGAGATACTAAAAAAATGTTTATGGGTCAACCCAATATGACATGGCGTGCTTCCGCCTGTACTAAAGTATGACCCGTTTCAACCTGAGGTTGAAACTAGATTTTCACTTGTTACCTAATCCACCCATCTTGCCATATCTAGTCACTTCCCATACAATTGTAACATGGATTCATTATAAACTTGTGTAGACTACAGAGGGGCCTTCAAAAGTTTCTAGCAGCATCCAAATCGATCTTAGGAAGTATCATCAAATTTCAGTTAGTCCTCAAAGTCCTAGTGGTTTGACCTCTCAAGTAGGAGTCAAAGGGAAATCTGAGCGTAAACCTAGACGGAAATCAACTGGGAAGGAAAATGCCAGGAAAGAAACAACTCCTGCAAAAGATTCAATAAGAGGAGAAATATCAGCTGTGTTGTTAACTCCCCCTGCAACGGGTCAAGTTACTCGTTTTGAAGAGGTTAAGTTCCATGCGAATGTTGCAAAACCTGGGGTCCTTCCATCGCCAGAAATTCCAGATTTGAATAATTCAACTTCTATATTTCAGCAGCCTTTTAGTGATAATCAACAAGTGCAATTGCGTGCACAAATATTAGTTTATGGATCATTGATGTAAGTACTCTCCATCTTCATATACGCACATGCTGTCTTTAGATACCGAAAAACTTATTGGATTTAATTGGCTGCTGGCATATTTTAGTGTTTTTTTTCTCTTTTCATATATTTGGAAGTTTGGTGGTTATCACAAGTATGATGGCTAAAAACTAATTTACTCTATAAATATAGATTGTTACGCTTTCCAAGGATAATCTTTTAGAGAATGATAGTACAAAATTACAAAGTCAAAAAAGTATTTCTTTTTTATCACAACTCAGTTGCTGTAGACTAAATTGCACCATGAAAATTAAAAAAAAAGTCTTACGAAAATGGATTTTGGATCATGCTAGCATTCTTTTCACAAAAAAGGGCTTTATATAAGAGGTTAAGAGATATAATTCCTCATGCATGCTAGTCTTTGGATTTTATGTGCATTAATGAAACAATGGTTATGTTTTTTGTTGCAGATCGGGATCTCCACCTGAAGAAACTCATATGATTGCTGCATTTGGGCAATCTGGTCAGTGCAATATTTTGTTAGTCTTGTTACATGTTGAATTATAAATGATATTTTAAATTCTTCATGTGTTCTATTTATAGATGGTGGAAGAACTTGGGAGGGTGTTTGGCGTGCTTGTTTAGAAAGGCTTCATGTCCAGAAATCCCAGCCCAAATCTAGTAACCCTATTCAATCACGACCAGGTACCTTATGATCTTAGCTTCTCAAGTTCTTGTCTAGCTGTCTCTCACTATCTTGTAGTTAGAGGTTGGCAAAATGGGTGGGTCATGCATGTCAGGTAACATGTCTATAATAAATTATAAATCAAAGTGAGTAATTGTTTTACTGATCAAATCAGCCAGGTTGGTTGATCTGAAGACTTCTTGGGTAACAGGTAACTGTCCAATTCTTTTATAACTGGTTAGTGTGTCACATGTAATTTTAAGAAATATATTATTTCAGTAATAATTTAAATGAGTAATTGTTTTACAAATCAAATCGATCGGGTTGGTTGATCTTTCACTTTTTGGGTAATTGTCCAACTTTTTAGTACTAGTTAGTGTGTCAAATGTAATTATAAGAAATATATTAGTTCAGTAAAACAAATTTCTAGGTAAATGCTGTAAGAGTTTTTATGTGTAAGATTACACTTTGGGTGACTTTTGACCTGCTAAAGCTAAGCGTAACCTGAATCCCACCACATACAAGTAAATGCATTGGTTGCGTTGACCTGTAAAACTTTGTTTCCAAAGTTTTAACATTCTCTACAAATAATTAGCATGTTAAACATGATAAAATTTATAATATAATTATTTCAAAATTTGTCTAATTAATTGGTCTCTTCGGTAGCGGTCTCTCTATCTCTCAGGATAGAGGAAAGACTTGCCACCACATACCCCCCCCCCCCAGACCCTGCTTTTCAGCGGGATACACTGGGTATGTTTGTTTGTTTGTTTGTTTGTCTAATTAATTGCATAATATGATTTAGGAGGTTTTATGCATCAAAACTTCACTTTGTGTGACGTTTGACCTCTTTCACTCATGTGGTCTTATTTTACCTGTTTGAGATGTCAAACACATAACATAACCCAATCTACCACTCATAAGTAAAGGGGTTGAAATTGTCACCTCTATTTGTATCATTTTTATAATGTGCTAACTCCATTGCAGACATGAGAGATGCAGGTAGCAGATCTGATCAAGTAATTAAACACGCTTCTAACCAAAATAAAATTACCTCTTCACCTATTGGAGGACCAAACAAGGGTACCCCACCGTTTATTAGTCACATGATTCCCTTTTCATCACCTCTATGGAATACCACTACCCCATCTTCAGATAATTTACAGTCTAGTAGCGTCGCAAAAGCTGCTTCTTTTGATTATCGCCAAATACTCTCTCCTCTACGCCCTACTCATCAAACTCCAATTCCACCCATTCCGAATTATAACTCTTCTTGGTTGTCTCAGAGTCCATTTTCTGGACAATGGCTACCAGCTTCTCCACTTCCAACTTTTAACCCCATCCCTCGTATTCCACCATTTCCTATAACCGAGTCAGTGAAATTAACCCCTGTTTTAGAATCAGGTGGTTTGATGCTTAAACATACATCTAATCCAGTGGTTCTTAATTCTGTTCCTATCATTTTTCCAGAGGGTTCTTCCGTGTCTGGCATCAAAAGGTCAACTGTGTCATCTGACCAATTTTCTAGTGATTCAAAGAGCAGAAAAAAGATAAAGGGTATTCCAGTTGTTAGTATTCCCCTTTCTACATCAGTTGCAGTTTCTGTGCCTGCTTTTATTACCTCTAAAAGCACTCCTGCTAAGTTTCTATCAGATGAGACTTCGACCAAGGTTGAGGAGCCAAAACTTCAAGCAAAGGAAGCTACTCAGCATGCCGATAAGGCAATGTTTCATTGCAATGATGTATGGAGCCAGGTGCAAAGAAGATATGATTATGATTTGAATTCCAATGATGAAGCAAAGTTGATATCCTCAGCCGTTTCAGTAGCAGCAGCTGCTTCTGTTGCTAAGGTGGCAGCAGCTGCTGCTAAAATTGCATCAGATGTTGCCGAACAAGCAAGATTGATGGTCACCAATTTAAATAAAAGTCAAAATCTTGATCAAAGCAATGCTGCATCATCATCCTCAAAACATGCTGAAAACCTTGATGCCATTGTTAAAGCTGCTGAGCTGGTGGCTGAAGCAGTATCTCAAGCAGGAAGAATCGTTGCAATGAGTGAACCACTTTCCTTAAGGGATTTGATTGAAGCTGGTCCTGAGGGATACTGGAAGACTCCCCGATTAGCATCTAAGCCGCAAGCTTTTATTGCAGAAAATGTGAATGTTATTGAGAAAAGAAATACTGAAACTGCCCCTGATAAAGGAATTCTAGCTACAAGTTCTGGTGTGGGTTTGGCTGAGAATCAGACAATGGAGGTTGATGGCACCTCAGTTACATTTACAAGCCATGAAAAGGATAAGAGAAAGCCACGGGCTCACAAAGGTCCCGAGATTTTCAAAACTATTGGGGCCATACCTGAATCTGAGATTGGGTCAATTGATACTTCTATTGTTGGTCAGACCAAGCCTGAAATTCCTTTGGGGAATTTAAAGGAGATTGATATCAGGGAAGGTTGTTTTGTTGAGGTATGAGTGTTGGAGAATTGGATAGTTGCTTATTTTAACACTTTATTCTCAACCTTTTGATTTTCCACTAGTTGTAGCAAAATAGACACAGGTTGGGCAGGTTAAATAAATTTTGGTATGGGTCAAATGGGCAATCTTTTGTAAGGTTGACACTGTTCAGATTAGGTTGACGTTGACGTGAAACACTTTCTTGTCCACAATTTCACAAACATTACATGAATATTTAACGTGCCATATTGATTACAATAATTATACTATTTTAATAATAATTATTATTATTATCAATTCTTGACTGAAATGATTTATGAGGTTTTCTGCATAAAAAATGCGATTTGGGTGATATTTGACCTGCTTCCATTTTAGCTGTTTTAGATAAACCATTACTTGAACTCACCTGTTTATATGTTAACCGGGTCGAAGTCGTGACTACTTTCATGTATCATTTGTTAACTTTGTGCCCTTTGCTTGTATTTTCTTAATCTAAGCAATTGTGTTTAGGTGTACAAGGATGATGATAAGCGCAATGGTGCCTGGTTTGGAGCTAATGTGTTGAGCTTGAAAGACGGAAAAGCCCTCGTCTCTTATACGGAAATCCAATCAGATGAAGGTAATATATCATGCTATTTGTTGGTGCCTCTGCTTTATATTTTTATAGAAATTTTGAGCTTTAAAAATGTGGTTTGATATGCTTTGATAAGGTTCAGGGAAACTTAAGGAATGGTTGCCACTTGAAGTTGAGGGCAGTGAGGTACCCAAGATACGTCTAGCCCATCCTTTGACTACCATGCAAGGAACTAGAAAGAGACGTAGGACGGCTGCAACAGATTATATGTGGTGTAGTGGAGATAGGATTGATGTGTGGATGCAAAATCAGTATGTTTACTTAAAGGAAAAAGAGAATACATTGATCATGTTGCTTATGCTTGCTTGATATTGAATCTTGAGCATAGAATATCTTTATATCGATTAGTGCTTTTTCTGCAGCTGGCGTGAGGGAGTTGTGATGGAGACAAACAGCATTGATACTACTTCTCTAACTGTTCAATTTCCAGGTATGTAAATACTAGACAAGTTGATTTTTACAGCGCTGAAATTTCTGATTATCAATCTAGGCAATTGCTTTCCTCGTTTCGCATATTTGCAGCTCAAGGAGAGATATCGACCGTTCGAACATGGTTTGTCAGGCCATCACTCATCTGGAAGGATGGCAAGTGGATTATGTGTCATATACCTGAGAAACGCCTTTCTTCCCCGGTCAGTTTTATATCTTCGTGTATATTGCAAATGTGCAATTTGGATATTGCGTTCAAGGGTCAATTTAGGATTGTTTTATCTTTAACGGGCAACCTAAAAAAATTAGCTTAAAAGGATATGATTCAAACCAGCTAAATGCTGCCCAGATCGTACGTTAATGCATAAAACCTCATAAAGATTGAAAAAGAACTTCAAAACTGTGGACAAAAAATATCTTGGGTCATTCTGAGCCCATCCGTACTAAAAGATTATCCTCGTTGACCCATTTTTCTACCATCCATAGTGCCACTATGATGGTAAACTTTTATTTTTATGTTTTTTCTAAGCTGGGGTTCTATATGTTTACAGGGCAATATGCCACAGAAAAAACGACTAAAACCAGGAAGTCCTATGGTGGAGAGTAAAAGGAAAGCTGGGTCATCAGAAAACATTGACCTTGTAGGCCTGAGGAAACAAGCAGAACCAAGGCCACTATCCTTGTCAACTCACGAGAGCATCTTTAATGTTGGTAGCACTAAAAACAATAAGGTCAAAACTCATAGAGCAATGAGAAGTGACTTGCTAAAAGAAGGCCCAGGAGTAGTTTTTGGCGTTCCCAAACCTGGAAAAAAGCAGAAATTTATGGACGTTAGCAAGCATTATGTTGCTGATGGATCCAATATTACAACACATGATTCAATCAAGTTCACCAAATACTTGATCCCTCGTCCACCAGGATCCCGTGGATGGAAAAGAAGTGACCCTAAAGAGAAACAAGCTGCTGAAAGCAAACCACAAATGCTGAAATCCAGAAAACCGCCAATTCCCTCTGTCAGAACATTATCTTCTAGATCCACAATAAACAAAAGCAGCCTGGATTCTGTTAGTGATAGTGAAAACCAGTCAAGTCAACAAATCCAAATGGAGCATGGGTCTTCATCCAGTACTGAAGATAAATCTGAGCGTTTGAACAAACGGAAACTTGCAACTACAACAGGTGGAAAGACAGCTAAAGTTGAAAAATCACTTCCAGGATTTGTTGAGACCCGCAGATCAAATCGTAAAATTCAGCCAACATCACGGGTGAGTTGCTGCTAAATGTAATTCTTGAAATGTTTGAAGTTAAAAACTTAATATTGCTTTAGAGGTGGAAATGGGATGGTTAGGTTAAGTAACAAATTGAAACAGCCGGGTTGGTTTGTCCCGCCAACATTTATTTAAAAAAAATGATCAAAAGGTTATATACATTTAAATATACTTTAATGATACATGTTACCATGTGAGCACGGAGATTGCAACCCCTAGATTACATGCAGTCTCTTATAAGTTACTATTGTTCTCTTTTTGTTGCTTACAGTTGTTAGAAGGGTTGCAAAGTTCTATGACTATCTCAAAGTTGCCTGCACTTTCACATTCTACTCAAAAGAGCCACAACAAGATTACTCCAAAAGGTAAATAGCAAATAAAAGTTAATACATTATCAAATTCCGTTTGGATGATGAGGTTCATAGCTAGTGTGCCTTATTTGGATGTAGTGATTCTAGTCATTTGATGTATGAACTTCATGTCTTTGGGGCAGAAAGTTGAAACAAATGCTATCTGTTAAAATGGTTTATACCATGGGGACTTGTATCTGCTTTACAAATACACTTGAGTACATACCTAGGGTCAGATTGCTATATTAAGTATAAGCCACATGTTTTCTCCAGATATATATGAGCACAATCATGTGTAGCATTTGTTTTTATGGCAGTAATATAGAATGTGAATCTGTCTGTTTAAACGATATAAAGCTTAAATTGAACTATATAACAAAATCAGGAGGTGTTTTCAGTGTACTCTGAATGTGGATTACATGATGTTATTGAATAATAAGAATCAGATAAGTAATTCTGGTAAAACGAACCATCAAAAGTAATCTGTATGTTTTTTTTTACTATCTGAAATTCAAATAATCAGAGTTCTTGAGTGTTTGAAAAATACTTACCACCATCCAAGGAGAATGAAACTGACGATTGACTCGCGGATATGAAACAAAAATATACAAACTAAAGAATTTTTTAGCAGGGTCAATGGGAGGAAGGAAGCATCCAAGAGTAGTTAAGAGTGTGTGTGTGTGTGTGTGTATGTGTGTGTGTGTGTGTGTGTGTGTTGTACAAGTTGGTAGATAAGAAGATAAATGTATATAAGAAAGGCTAATCTCATCCTTTCTGGTTAAGATTTTCTAGAAGTTGATTGTCTTTTTTGTTTTTGTTTGTTAGGCATTTGTAAATGGATGGATGTTCCCCTAGGAAGCATAAAAACTCTAGCAGATGTTGATTATAAATTTATACATACTTTGTTTAATGCATACAAAATTACAAATCACTTACCTGGAAAAAGTAAATTTATAATCATAATAAAACAAATTCTCAGAATGTCCATAATTCTTCAATCTAAATAATGACAATTTGAATATATCATCTCATTTAATTGAAGTGTTTCTTTTAATGTGTTTTGATTTATAAATTTTAAAAAGAATTGGACAATCATGTTTTATGTTTATCTATATTTTTGTAAATTTGTAATTTTAAGATACTAATATGTAAAGAAACAAAATATTTCTTTTCAATGTTAAATAGATGGTTTTATGCCAATCCATATATTTGTAGCACTTTCATGTTCATGTGTCTGACATCGTTTTAAGTTTGTGATAGTCTCCCGTTATACTTCTTTTCTCTCTTTAAAGCTCCTGAAAAAGTTATCAATCGACTGGAATGCATAAGGAGAAGATTTTTATGGGGGGACACGAGAACAAAGCAAGAACTTATTGGGTCAATTGGGAGAAGATTTGTCAAAGTAAGGAGAAAGGTGGGTTGGACATTGGATCCCTTAAAGACCTCAATATTAGCCTTCTATCAAAATGGTGGTGGAGATTCAAAAGTGAGGCTGCCCCTATCTGGAAACAAGTTATTGCCAGTATTCATCATCAACATAATCAGGTGGTCTCTTCCTTTATTCCAGTTAACAATCGTTTGGCTGGTACTTGGAAAAACATTGTCAAAATCAAGGAATATTTGTTATCGAGGAATGTGGACTTATCCCAGCTTATTAGTATCGATGATGGGAAATGGGTATGGCTCGGGAACAAGGCCAATGCCTTCTCGGTCAAATCCATCCGTAGCATTCTTTCGAATCAGTCACAATGCTACACTTCCTTCATATATGAGTGGTGCGCGTGGGTCCCACTAAAAGCAAACATCCTGGTGTGGAGGTCGGAAATGGATCGTATTCCTTCTCGAGCGGCTCTTATCAAGAGAAACATCTTCATTGAATCTGAGTTGTGCCCCCTTTGTAATCATCACACGGAGTCGGTGGAACATCTCTTCATTTCTTGCTACTATGCCAACATGGCGTGGGCATTTATATCAACCTGGTGCAAAATTCCACCGATTTTCGCATTTAGTATAAAGGATCTTTTATTCTCTAATTGCCTGGGAGATCAGAAGAAAAAGGGGATGGTGTACGCGATCATAATTACAACTTTCTGGTGCATATGGAAACTTCGTAATGAGGCGGTTTTTAAAGGTCATCCACCGGCGTTGAACAGGTTGCTTGAAGATATCAAACTCACGGGATATCTTTGGGTTAAAAATAGAGCAAAGTTAGACGACCTTGATTGGGACACATGGGTGGGATTCAGGTTTTGATCTTGGTTAGTTATGTTCTAATCATTCTGCTGTGTCTCTATGTTGTTGCTGATATTTTTATTTCCCTTTGTACTGGTGTGCCTAGCCACTTGCTAGCAGTTATCTATGGTGATTTGCTTTTCAAAAAAAAAGGAGGGAGAAATGGCTTCATGATGGCAGTGTGAGACTAATGTGACATATGGTACAAGAAAGAATATCGCTCCATCTCACTTAAATGGCGCCACGACAAGGGGTTGAATGAATTTGGTTATGAACAAGAAGGAGGTTACTATTGGGCTACATGTTTGCCAAATGGTCATATATCTAGAAAAAAGTAAATTTAGTTTATTTTATCTATTTAATATATTCTAATTATCAACTTGAATGTACAAGTGTTTAAGCAAGGCTTACAAGCATTTAATGCATATATAACATTTAATGCATTTTTATATATATTTAGTTGTCATTTTAACTCTTTTTATTTCTTTTACAATTTGGCTTCAATATTTTTTTACTTTCAATTTTAGTCCCCCTATACTTTTCATATTTTATAATTTTTTTACATTTAAATTTTTCGAGTTAACACACTACAATGTGCGTGTGTGGTTCAACGTTTAAGCTTATTTTTTCTTGTTTCATGGACCCATCATAATGTGATGGTCCTAGATCGACTTATTAATGTTTTTATATGTTTTACATATCCCGTCTGTGTGGTTTAATGTTTTTACTTCTACTTTTAATTCAGTTTTATTTTTTTGTTTTTTATAACATTGTTAATACGAGCTTTTTAGGTATTGGTGGTCACTGGCGGTGGTAAGTCATTGATGTCATTTGGCATGATTTTACACTTTCAATTGCAACGCAGGGGCTTAATACTAGTTTACATATAAAAACAAAGAATCTAAACTATTTGTATACATCCTTATATTTCAAACTATCTTCATATGACATTCACTTCTTCCAATTTTATTTTCTCTTGATGGGTTCATCAACAAGTATAAGGTTTTCGTCGAGCTACAATGAGTCTTGCGATGGTTCATTTGACGAATGTGACAACTTTATTTTATCAAAGATGTTTTAAATTGTGTTCCTCCTTTTTGATGGTACGTAACTCTAAGCGACGCTAAATCTATAACACATATAGATTGTGTTGGATTATGATAAGGCTGATGTAACCAAAACCACTTCACATAGTCATCTTTTGGTACTACATTCAAGGGCTTCCGAAGCTAAGCATGAGATCTTCCGAGAGTCTGAAGAACAACAGCTGAAGAT
>BJCN01342569.1:0-10119 GCA_018326445.1 Flaveria brownii
AGATGCAGAACGACTACGCGGCGTTGGTACTGAATCATCCATTCAGCTTTTCTAGGATGATCTTCACCTATCTGGTGGAGAACATCGAGGCGAAGGGGTAGGAAAGTTTCTATATGTATCCACAGTTTATACCAGGAGGTTATGGATGACACTACTCTGGGACGGATGAAGGTCTACCGGGGCAAACTGGTGAAGCCCCCGGTGAGGAGATTATTCGGCATCTGGCCCGGGAGGACTATGTGGCGCCAGCTAGATGAAAGTGGCGCCATGATGATAGTGATTCTGATGTAGAGCAGATAGTCCTTCCAGACGATGACTTTGACGATGATGATAGTGGTGATGGTGGAGATACAGGTCCTTCTCACACTCAGGCCACTACTGCTGATGTTACATCTCCACCATCTCCACAAGGTGATCGAGAGACTGCAGGGTTCCATCAGGACTTCCAGCCTGATGAGGAGGAGGAGTCTGATGAGGAGCCACAGACTAGGACGGTGGGCAGCCAGGTGGTTGCCACCGAGAGGGGGATTAGGACGGTTGGTGGACGTCCGGGTGGGTCTGGGGAGGCTACATTAGATCCATCATACACCCCAGACCAGCCCAGTAGCCAAGGGGGAGCCTCCGGGTCCAGGGGGTCTCGGTTGAAAAGGATGGCTCAGCCCCATGGGATGAAGCCAAAGAGATGGAGGATCACATTGATTACTACCTCCACCACCACCTCTACCACTACACCACCCACTACCATTACACCACCCACTACCACTACACCTCTCCACCCATCCATTCACCACCACCAATATTTACCACCGCCACTGCTACCACCACCAGCCATCAAGCTGGCCCTTCCACATTCCCCACCGGATCATCCCTCCCTCCCATTAAAGTGGAGGAACAGCTGGCAGCACTGAACAGGATGGTGCTGAAGCTGTTAGCCGCTGATGAGGAGAAAACTACGCAGCTACATCAGCTGGTGGAGCTAAATGCTTCCCAAGCTCAGCAGATCTCTTAGCAGGCTGAGCACATTGCCCAACTCCAAGAGCACAAAGAGGAATCGGTTAAGAGATTGGAGGAGTTGGAGGCTGCTAACAGGAAGATCATGCTCAAGCTTAAAGGAACACAAGATGAACATCTGAAGATCGGGGAAGGAGATGAGGATGAGGATGATGATGATGATGATGATGATGATGATGATAAAAGTGATGATGATGATAAAAGTGATGATGATGATGATGATAGTGGTAAGGAAACAAAAAAGGGGAGGCAGAATGATGATGATGACGATGAAGAAGATTCGACTATAACTGCCTCTGATCCTGGTCTGGAGCAACGTACTAAGAAGAAACAAGACCATGGAGCTTCATCAGCCCCACCTACCTCACCATCAGCTGAAGACATAGAGAGGATTCAAGACAAAAGTAAAGATTAGATGTTATACTTTGTTCAGATGTTGTACTTGAAATCATCATTTGATGTTATGTAATTAATGTATATATTTATTATTTAGTGTTTGATTATCTTGATTACATACTAACTATTGCTGTGCTACATGTTTAAATCAAGCAGATCTAGCATTTCAGCAAGATGAGTATGATGTTTCTCCCTTACAACAGATCCAGTCTCAACTGACTATGATACTTGATCTGCAAGGGATCGTCAGGAGGTCTGTGAGCTATACTCCTGAAGAAGGAGAAATAATTCATGACCTCACGGATGAGCAACTTGCTGAAATGTTCCAGCTGAATCTGGATGAGATAGTGAAGAACGCTCCTACTTTTGATGTGGCTAGTGACGAGGAGCTGAATGATATAGACGAGATAGAGATCGAGGACGTCACAGCTCAACATTATCCAGAGTATACTGACCGAGAGGGAAATGTGTTTCCCGATCTGGGTAGTACTCTCGACAGTGATACTTTGGAGAAGCTGAAATAGAAGGAAAAAGAAGCAGAAGCATCTACAAGCCAAGCCCCATCCTCGGAAGCCGATGTAGATATCAGAAAGGCTGAATGGGCGGCTTGTTTCTCAGAGATCCGAGCCCAACGCGCTGTAGCTAAGCCAAGTACCTACACCAAGATCTACAAAGTGAAGAAGCATCTGAAGGTGTCAGGGAAGATTATAGCATGGGCTTATTTTGAGGATCTTAACGTTTACGTAGTGAAGAGGGAGAGGGGCATAGAATACTTTAGATTTCCACATGATCTAAAGACTCTTCTAGGTTTTGAGCTCAACCACCTGGCACGCTTAAAGTTGTTGTACGCTGACACGAGAAAGATGTCAGTCTGGTTTGAGGCTGCTTTGAGGAGAGAGTACCACACCAGGTGGGTTAACTTCAGACCTCAACAACCGACGAGGTACATTTGAAGGTCTGAAGTTGATTCAAATACTAGAAAGCCTAAGGTAGTGTTGAAGTGCAATCGTCCACACACAATGTCAAGAATCCCTCTAAGGGAAATGCCACAGGACTTCACTCCACACTTCAAGTGGTGGTACTACGATTGGAGAACAGGAGAAGCTATGATAGTCTTGGAAAAAGAGGGACAAATACTATTCGGGTATTTGACCCAATGTGGCTGACTAATTTATCTACTGACGATGTCTACACATTGTACCAGTGGCCACTGTTTTAGGATTCGCAGGACATTGTACAAGCCCTCCAGTTCCAGAACGTTATACGAATCTGTTTTGCGTTTGAGATAAATGCCAGAGTTACAAGAGAGGAAAAGTACAAGAAGTTTGATAAGCTGATGAAGAATGTTAGACAATGATGTAAACTAGGTCCAAGGGGGAGTTTGTTGATACATGTGTACCTAGTTTAGGAGCTCAATGTAAAATGTCTTTCATGCCTTACATATATGTAATTGAATGGGTATGAATGAAATACAATGTGTGGTTGATGCTTATAATGTTTAATATTTCAATGTTTATTGTGTGATAACGCATATTGAATTAACTATATAGGTTTGTGGTTGTTTGCATAATTCTTAGTCAAATATGGTTGAGAAACATGTTTAAACTTAATCGTGTGAAGTTCTCATGCGAATGGACCATACGCATGAATACTTCATGCTAATGAACTAGTCGTATGACTGAACCAGGAGATTGGATCAGTCGCACGATTGTGACATGAGATTGACTCAGTCGCACGACTTGACCTTCAGTCATGCGGATGGATCAACCGTATGCTTCAGTCGCATGACTGAACGATACTAATGGTTCAGTCGTACGAATGGAAAACCCTAACCTATAAATACTACTTAATTCATGGAAAACGTAAGAATTCAAATACCTACGCACATAATCGTACCCTAGTCGTCCAGAGGCTCAAGAAAACCTGTTCCAACTTCATAGTTCGTCTCTGATCAATTCTCGTTCATTCTTAACGTTTGTTTCATCGTAGGATTGATCAGATTGTTTTTCTCACTGATTGGATCACCAATGAAATAGGATTCCGCACTATTTGAGTTGGTATACATGCAGAATCGGTTAGTACTCCGTACGTACACGGTCCTAACATCATCTGTAATCACAAGACAGGAAGATTTCTTAGCGATTGATTTAACACTGATTTGGCCAAACAGATCAGTATGCAACAACTCGAGGGGACTGGATATACTATTTTCAATTTTAGGTTTATGTGGTTTCTTATGTTGTTTTCCCTTTGCGCATGCCATGCATTTTTCAACCACTGAAAAGTCTTTTAAAGGTAATCCCCTAACAAGATTATTTTTAACTAATTTGTTTATATTTTTAAAATTAACGTGGCCCAGTCTGCGATGCCATAGGAAAGACTCAGAGGTGGAAGCTTTAGACAGAAGACAGGTGGCAGTAGATGTTGAATCCTTTGAACTCATGTCAAGAAGATATGTATCATGTTTCATTGGAGCCCGCATTAGTACCATATCATCTGGAATACCAATCTCAGATTTCAAAAAGAGACATTCATTGGACTTGAATAAGACCGGAATACTTTTATCACAAATCTGAGAGACGCTCAACAGATTGAATGCAAGCTCAGGTACGTAGTCGACTTTCTCAAAGGTAAGAGAGCCATTGGAAACTTCTCCTTGACTGATCATTTTCCCTCCTTTCTTGTCGCCGGCGAATGCAACGAAACCTCCATTGATTATTCGATAGTTAGTCAATAGATCTTTAAGTCCCGTCATGTGTCTGTTGCATCCACTATCGACATGCCATACACTATTTACAACTTTAGTGGATGAATCCTGCACGAATATCAGAAAAAGTTAACCAGGTGAAACAGGAACCCAAGTTTGAACAACTTTTGGTTTGAGAGAAACAGATTTTTTACAAGAGAAATTATTAAGTAATTGAGTTAATCTATTCCTAACAGAATTTCTATTAGCGTGTCTATGATGAAGTAGAGGACAATGCTTAATAACATGATCATCTTTACCACATCAAAAACTGTGTGACTTTAATCTAGCTCTATTATGTAATGAGGTTGGGATTTTATCAATGCATATTTCCTCATCATATTCAGATAATCTAAAATCAACATCACTGTATGTCTCATATATGTCATTAGAACAGTTTTTATTGGAAAAAGAATGATTGTTTACAGAAGAAGATAAGATGTCATCTGAAATACATGTGGTACAAGTACCACTTGTACCTGCCTCAGATGAAGATGTAACCCTGTCATGAGAAACATAAATTTTAGCTGGAGTAAAAGATGGAATGGGGTGAGAAAAGAATTTTTTAAAAGAATTAATTTTAATTTCCTTATTGTTGGATCTTATATGCCCAAGACACATATAAGATTGATGTGGTTAGTACGTTATGATCCATGTCGGGTCATACCCAATAACAAGCCAAACAAACACCAATAAATATTTGTTCGCTGATGAGATCATACAAATAAATATTAACACCAATTTAGAAAACGGGTTTTCTAAAACATTGCTTTTGTAAATGAACAAAGTTATGTGGATGATTTGTTCATGAGAAATCATTTGTTTTATTATTTAAGTTAGTTAAACAATGACCAATAAAAGTGTGCTAGTGTTATAAAATTAAAAGGGGTTTTAATTTTATAAAATAAAAGGGTAAGAGTGTAATATTTTATAAAAGAAAAATGGGAGGGAAACCCACTTTGTGGGTCAAGTTTCAGCCGCCCCATGGCCTTGGACTCCACCATTTTGTCTTGGCAAGTGCAAGACTTGAATCTCTCTTGCACTCTTCCATCTAACACTCTCTCTCTCCTACATGCAAAAGTTCAATTTTCTCTCTAGCCTCTCTCTAAAATTTCGAATTTTGGGGCTGATTCTTAGAGCAAGACTTGGCTGAAAATCAGATTTGTAAGCTGAAAATTCAGCCTTGCTTGGGTAGATTCGGATCTACAAGAAGAGAAGGAAGTTGGTATTTTACTACCTAGCAAGTAGGTGTCTTGGAAGGGCTTGTGGGTATCATCTCTTGAGGTCTTCTACATTGAAGTCTTAGCTTTCAATCATCATCTTTCCCCCTCATCTACGAGTTATAAGAGGTAGTACATGATGTTTTGAATGGTTGTTTGACAGCATGTTCTTTCATATAAAGATCCTTTGTTCATGGGTTTTGTTTTAACATATGTATTTGATGCATAAACTAACTAATACCAAAATGGGTTTTTGGTTATAACTCCGCTGCTTTTTTGATATATTAATGGTTAATATGACTTTGATAAACATCTACAAAACCCAACATTTTTAACCCAAAATCTCAACTTTCTACGTCCAAATCCTTAGTTTTTTCATCCATGAAATTACATCTAAAATTTTTACATGATTTCATATGTAAAAATATGATATTTATGTGATTCTTTGCAACTTTCCAAACCCAATACCCTAGAATCCGGGTTTGCCCTACAGAGGCGATTAGAAGATAATTCTTACCAGGATTTCTTGCTCCTTCCTTGTGCTTTGATGCGCTAACGCTCGGATCTTCAATCTCTTAACCAATAGAGCTCCAAATCTTGAGTTTTCTTCACATTCACTCTCTACTCTCTCTTTCTCTAGAATTTGGTGGCTAGGTTTGCACATGAAGAAGGTGATGGCTGGTTTAGGTTGTTTAAGTGGCTGATTATAGGCCCTTAATCACTTAATTTGGCCTATGACCCATTAAACATCCCTTAACTAAGCCCATTATTACAACATGGCTGGTCTTGACTTTCCGGGGCGTTACAATTCTCACCCACTTATTTAGGTTTCGTCCTCAAACCTGTCAGTCATCAAACAACTGAGGATAATGCTGTTGCATCTACTTTGTGGCCTCCTACGTAGATTCTGATCCCTTTCTGTGTCTCCATCATACTCGTACCAGCGAAACCACTCTATTCCTCAAGTTTTTCTTCTTCTGATCAAGGATGGTCACAGGCTGCTCTACATAGTTCATCCGTTCATCCACTTGAATGTCTTCTAGAGGTACAATCACATCATTATCTAACAAGTATTTCCTTAGACGAGATTCATGGAACGTAGGATGAATTCCACTCAACTCATGGTATGGTTCTAATGTGTAGGCCGCTTCTCATACCCTCGCGACAATACGGAATGGCCCTATGAACCTTGGGCTCAATTTCCCTCGCTTTCGAAACCTGATAATCCCTTTCCAAGGAGATACTTTCAACATCACCTTATCTCCCACTTGGAACTCAATTGGCCTCCATCTTTTATCAGCGTAGGACTTCTGCCGGTCCTTTGCTGCCTTCATAAAAGCCTTGATCTTTTCTAACTTCTCAGACATGGCCCTAATTATCTCAATACTTCCCAACTCCTTATGCGTGGTATCACCCCAACATACCGGGGTTCTGCATCGTCTCCCATAAACCATTTCGAATGGTGACATTCCTATACTGTCATGATAACTATTGTCGTAGGAGAACTCTGCCAATGGTAGGTGTTCATCCCAACTTCCACCAAAATCAATAATGCATGCTCGGAGCATGTCCTCCAAGGTCTGAATGGTTTGTTCTGATTGACCGTCTGTCTGAGGGTGGTAAGTTTTGCTAATGTGTAACCTCGTTCCCATCTCATCATGAAATTTATTCCAGAGCTTGGACGTGAACCGAGTGTCCCTATAAGAAACAACAGACACTGGCACTCCATGGCGAGTTACAATCTCCTTGATGAACAACTCCGTCAACCTTTCTGACGAGTTAGTCTCTCGGATTGGAAATAAGCAAGCACTCTTCGTCAAGCGGTCTATAATCACCCAAAGGTATCACATCCTCTCGTCGTGTGATAAAATTTCATGATGAAGTCCATGGTGATGTGTTCCAACTTCCATTCTAGATATCCAAGGGTTGGATCTTCCCGTATGGTTTCTGATGCTCTGCCTTCACTTGTAAACAGGTCAGGTGATAGGATCAAATATATAGATCAGTGATGATATTAGATGGTAATTCAATCAAAAACAATCACAGTAATCAAATCAATGCACAAAATCAAGAAAAATTCATAGATGTTTATTGATAATAGCAAAGACAATTAAAAGTGTAAGTAGCAGTTTGCTCTAAGTCTCTTTAACCTACACAAGTCTAAGCTATTTATACTATCAATAAACAAAGGAACTACTATTTACAAGACTAGTCCCTATACTATGACAAAAACTTATATAGAAGACAAATAAAGACAACATGTTAATCTTTAAGAAGTACTAACAATACTCCACCTAAGATTTACATGGTCTTCAGTCTTCAAAATATTCTATCTTCTCAGCTTTGTCTTCTCTTTCTTTAATTTGCATTCTTCTCTGCATCCTTTGTCTTCTCTTTTCTTCAGTCTCCTGTCTTCTATTTTCCTTTGTCTTCTATCTTCTTTCAGCTTCAGTCTTCTTGTCTTCTCTTCTTTCTTTTATCTTCAAACTTCAAAGAAATCCTACGGTTCTTCTTTAATCTTGAACACGGGCTTCTCCTTGTATAGTTCTTGTTCCTTTAAGGCCTTTGCAATAGCAGACTTGAATTTGCTTGCTAAGATACCTTGTTTAGGATTTACCTCATTTGTCTTTATCTCTATCTTGTTCATAACCTCTAGTGTGCCTTTCGATAAGCCTGTAATGTCAATATTGGCACACAGCTCAATAGGTCTAGAACTTCCTTTTGAGTATACCTCCAACACACCCTTGCTCGATATCCTCATAAATTCAATCTCCTTTATATCCTTCTTGACAATATTAGCATAAGGTGACGCTTTCCTTAAGGATACTCTCTCCATTGCTGCATTCATGACTTTAACTATTGAGAGAAAATATTTCTTATCAGTCTCAGCAATCTCAGGAGATACTCGTTCAAACTTTTGGACTGACAAGAATGAAATGTAACTTGGGTGTAACAATTTAAGCTCAAATACACCAAAAAGTGTGATCATATCCTCATCCCAATTCTTGAGATTTCGGACCAATTTAAGCTTAGATGTTTCTGTATTGTAGAACCATCTCAGGATTGGTTTAGAATTTTGAGTCTCTTCTATTACTTTTAATCCTGGAGTGGTCACCTTCTTGAAATATTGATCACAAAATTCTATTAAGAAGTGTTTATCTTCTGATTGTTTTCCTTGGAACTTCCTGTTCTTTTTCAAAGTAGAGAAATATTCCTTGTCTTCTTGTGAACATCTAGTTTTCAAAAATGAACTAGCTTGTGTTATCCCTCGGTTTAGAAGCTCAACAAACATTTCCCCTCTTTTTGCACCAGTCAGATTGATCAAAGGCAGTTTATTCATCTCCTTTAGGTCTTGAACTGGGAGCTTGATAATGCTTGAGTAGAAATGATATGCATCACAGACAGCATTAACTCGCTAAATCAAGAAAGCATCAAACACTTCATCGTACTTCCATGCTATGATCTTTACTTGGTTTGTTGAATCAGGAGCAATCATAGCATTTAACAGCTCAGAAATCGATTGTCCTTTCTGCAATATGTTCCTAACCAAGTCACCTGTCGATCGAGCTTTATTAAATAGTTGTTTCTGATCAAGAGAAACTTTATAAGCTTGCTTCTCTGATTTAGGAAACATCTTCATTAGTTCTTTCCTCCTTTCATACACATTAGTCTTTTTAGCCATCGACTTGATCTCTTATGTTTTCAACATCCTTGTCCTCTTAGTAATCTCTAAGTATTGAGGATTGTCAGTGTCAAGTATAATCATCTTGTATGATTGCTTTCCAATTTCTTGAAAGCTTCTGATAAGATTCCTCAAAGATTCAGCTTGAAGTCTTTGAGTCTTTTCCATGGATAGTTCCTCGCTTGCAACCAAGATCTCAAAGCTACAACATTCATACCTTCTGGATCTGGATGGTGCAATTCTGATGATGGCATCTCCTTAACATTAATACTCTCTTGTAGAGGATTCCATTCACTGTGTTCAACCACTATCTCATTAGGATCTACTGGAGCCACAGACTCAACAGAGATACACTTTTCAAATTCTTCATTGATTTATGATACATAAAGACCATCCAAAAAGACTCTATTACACTTCATCCTTATCAAATAATTGTATCTATCTTCAAAGTCAACTGGAATATCATCTTAAGTTGTTGCAACTGGTGAGAAGTTATGTTCAAAAGTAGCTTCATCTATGTCTTCATCTTCAAGAACACCATCATACCAGTCATCTCCAAACTCATCTTCTATATCCTCAAGAGCACCAATCTTTTCTTGAACATATTGCTCTTGTTCTTCTTGACTTTGGACTATCTTTTGAACTTTTGAGGAAGATTCAGGTAACACTGACTCATCTACCTCATCAATTTTTCTTTTTCCTTTATCAGCTACAGGATTTTTCTTACTGTCAATTGGATTGATTTCAGACATAATTACCAACTCAGGAGAATCAGACTTCTTATCTTCTTTTAATTTAGTTAACTCTTCTTTTAAAGCCTCTAAGGATAAGTCGCTCTAAGACAGAATACATGCATTGTAACTTTAGTGGTGAGGCCAAAGAGGACACCCAAATCAGTATCCAACGCATGGCGGTCCCCCGGACGTCTAGGTTCAAATACCTTGGCTCGTACGTACAGGAAGATGGAGAGATACACAGCGATGTAGCACACCGTATACAATCAGGATGGTGCAAGTGGAGAGCAGCATCAGGGATTTTGTGTGATAAGAGGTTCCCAGCAAAAC
>BJCN01342606.1:2801-17208 GCA_018326445.1 Flaveria brownii
GAAATATGCTACCATTTCCCATATGGAAACGTATCCGTGTTATTAGTCTTATCAGGGTTAATATATTCGCCCAAGTTAATTTACTTACCCGTATTAGGTTGTTACCCGTATTTGTATCACCCGTATTAGGATGTTTGTTGCCCATATTGGGATGTTATACTCATAGGTATGTTACCCGCATAAATAAACCCTTCAAATTAGTATTTTACCCGTAAAGGTTACTATTACCCACATTAGTGTACTTTGAGTGTTTTCATTAAGGGGTTTTGATTAAGCGTCGATTAGGATTTGACAACTATACGATGTGATTGTTTCTCTATATAAAGTATATGTGTTGATTTCAATGAAGTGTTATTTAATATGCCATGTTGACCGGTAATGCGGATGATATAATGTAAAGTATTACTTCTGATAAAGTGGAATATTAATTAATAAAAAGAATGACAGTGAAACCTAATAAATGTTATTGGACCTATAACATGTACCTTGATAAAGTAAAGCCTTGCAAACAATTGATAAAGGAGGGTTGCATTTGTTGTGCCCTCGTGACAGTAAAGTAAAGGCTCGAACAGGCAGGTCAGTAAGGCCTGGATTGGCATGACAATAATGGCCTGTTTGGGTACGATAGTAAGGCCTGAATTGGCATGTAGGTAAAGTCCTATGTTTATCATAGGCACCGATAGTAACTGGGAACTGACGGATAAAGAAGAGTAATAGTTAATAATTAATCGAAAGTCTTAATGGCAAAGTATTGATAAAGCTATAATCTGTGTATATCAAGGTTCTGATAGGTGATGATTATTTTCAAATGTTAAAGCTAATATATTTTACAAAAGTCTTTTAATGAAGTAAACCTAGAAGTCACTCAGTGAAGCTGACTTTGTATGCATATTAGTTGGCAGGTAATGATGATTGTTGAGGACGACACGGAGCTAGAGGTACTTGGAAAAAATAAAGATTGGCATCCATGTTTATGGAAAATATATTACAAATTTCGGGCAATAAAATGTAAATATTTTAAGTACAAACGTTTATTTTACTATTAGATTATGTAACGAAAGGAATGTTTAAATATTTCCGCTGCAAGGATTATATATGAAATGATTTTATGAGATGATGGACCAACCGTGAGGCTTCCCAGGAATGGGGCCTTACAAACTGGCCATACATGGAAAGGCAGTTGGAAAATTGATAGACAACAAAATCAATATAAAGTCAAAAGGCAGATTGCCTTTTGACTAGTGACATGACATGCCATAGCTCACATCATAATATTATACAAAAAGGATAAAAGTATATAAAGTAGAAAGTTACAAACAAAGACCTTAATAAACAGTTATAAAAGCATGGACCTTTTTACCAACTTATGGGCAAGTTGGTGAGTCTTTAAAGTTGCAGCAGAAAGTTGGTGAGCTTTTGTAAAAGTACATCAGAGAAAAGCATGTTCTTCTAAGTCTTCGATAGAAATCAGTCTTCACTTCATTAGGATTCGGAAGACTTTGTCTTGAAGCTTCGAAAGACTTCACTTTGGCTTCTGAAGATTTGATATTTGGATTCGGAAGACTTTATACTTAAAATTTTCTTGTGCAATGTATAAAGATTCCGCAGCAACTTTTGGCTTTGGAAGATTTTATACTTAGCATAATTCTCATGCAAAGTATAAAACTTCTATAGTATTTCTACTTTGTACTTTGGTGCATGCATGCAGGAAGCCCTTTGGTTGCATCTGCCTCTACATAAACCTTACAATTACAAATAATATTATTTAATTCTTTATTAGATTATAAATATTAAATTAAGAAAGAGATCTATTTATTATTGTCATTTTTGAAGAAATAATTTTTTATAGAATAAGGAATTTTTTTAAAACACCAAACTTTTTAAAATACAAAATTTATTAAAATTGGTATTTTTAAAATTTAAATTTTTTTATAAAATAAAATAAATAAAATTTGGATTTATAATAAGAAAATTCTTAAAAATGATATTTTTAAAAAGGTTTATTTTGAAATAAAATGTTTATTTAAAAAAAATATAGTTTAAAAAATTTATAAAGTTGATATCATTATTTTTTTACATATAAGCTTTACTCATACTTAATTTTAGTCATATCTTATATTAAAATATCATTTTATGATTAATAATTTTTTTTGCATTTTAGTATTTATTTACTTAAACCATGTAATGCACGGGTTACTAAATCTAATATATTATATATGAGTTAATATAACATTCATGTTGAATTTAACATGTAATACATTTAATGTGCACAATTTAGATGTGTATTTAATAAATTTATATTTTATATAAGAAAATAGAAATAGTCAAATTAATAATGACACCTAATTTTTAGTTCTTAATAAAAATCTAGAGGGTTAATAAATAGAGAAGTGTTTAAATTAAAATAGTTTTAAATTTAAAAAGTGTAATAGTGTCTTAACAGTCAATCTTTTAAATTAATGACTAAGATCAAAGTGTATAAAATAAGCTTGTTAGAGGTATATATTAGGCATAGCCATCTTTTTTTACTTTTTTCAAGTTTTCAAAAACGTTTATAACTTTTATATACAATTTTATTTTTTATAAAAATTAAATCATAACAACGAACATATTTTATCTTTAAAAGAAGTAATACATCGTTGAATAAAGAGATAAAAAGACCTTTTTATATTTTTTAGCATATATAACTTATGTTCATCATTGTGTTATTAGTGCTTTTCATTGTTTCTTATTATTATTTATTGTGTTTTTTTAAAAACTACTATATTTTTCTAACTGATAAATTTTATAAATTAAAAACAAACATAATGGTGAATACCATTTTTTTATACTTCTAGTATGTGAGACTAATGATAAAATCACAACTAATTAATCTAATACATTTATAGAACAATCATAAAAATAAAATAAAATGATATAAAACATAAATCACAATAATAAATGTCACATTATTTTTTTTTGCTGGTCGTTGATTAATATCTAGTAGTTTTTTGCTTCATTGTTATATATTTAATCTTGTTAATTCAATAAAAAAACAACAAAATAATAAGTATGACTCGTAAATTTGTAACTTTATCAATTTTAAAATATGTTAAAAGATAGAGCACTTCAACTTTAAAGGAATGAAGTTTTTTCTTAAGTAAACTAGTGAGTGTGACCCGCGCTATGTAGCGGGGATTATGAAAGTTGAAAGTTTTAATTCTAATTATTTGTACGTTAGTACTTATTACCTGTAAAATGTTTACATGCGAAAGCTGATAAAAAGTATAAGAGAAAAAAATATTGTGAAAAATTAAATACCTAAAACAGAGAATAAATAAGGAATGCGTAAATTGTGACTTTGCTATAATTAACAAACTCTATTGTAAATTTATTAAAATAAAATTTGACATAACTTGAAAGATTAGGTATAAAACTTAAAAAAAGTTTAGATGATTAAATCTAAATTTGATATAATTCGAAGGCTTAAGAATGAAATTTAAAAAAGGTTCAAGTGATTAAATGTGAATTTGACATAATCTGGATGCTTAAATATAAAATTTTAAAAAATACAATATGAGTAGGTATCAATTTAGGAAAATAATAGACAGAAATTGTTGTTGTTAGTTGTAAAAATTTCTTAGAGGTTAAAATGTAAAACAATGTAAAACCTCTGAAAATCTCCCAAGAACAGTAACACACGATCTCAATCTTGTGAACGCGGAATATAAACAAGATTGGAGTAGAAAAGAAGATTGGATTAAACAAGAAATGCTTCTTCGATTAAAACAAACAACCTATTACAGGTCTTGTGCGATTTCGCACAGATACAAATGATAATGAACAAAAAGCTTAATTACAAAACGAAACAAAGCTATTTATACTAAACATAGTGTTCTCGCACGAAACGTTTTCGCGTGGATCAAGCTTTCGCGCGGCTGCTAACTATCGCGTGGAGGCTTTCTCGCGTGAGATTTGATTCTCGCTTGTATTCTGCTTTTCGCGTGACTTCATCCTGTCGCGTGGATCTGGATTTTCGCACTGCAAGCTTCTCGCGTGACTTGTTGTTGTCGCGTGGCTTTGGTTTCGCATATGATGTTTTGCCGAGCCTTGATTTGTCTTCTACAAACAATAAAAAAACAATGTGGCTTTTTTATTACATTAAAGAAAAAAATTATTTATGGTTATATTGAGAAGACCTGCACGTTCACTATTCATAATTTCTTCTACTTGTTATATGTAATGATGTGACGGGTATTATCGAGGGTCTTTTCGAATATGTCTTAAATGTTGATATATTAGGGTGTTATTATTATTATTATTATTATTATTATTATTATTATTATTATTATTATTAATATTATTATTATTATTGTTATTACTATTATTATTATTATAACTTTGTAAGTATTTAGTGATTATATAATTAAGTGTTTACGTAAATTAATACTTAAATCAAATAATATCAAATTATATATATAAAATTTATAAATGTATATATTTTAATATTAATTTAAAATATTACAAATACAATAATACTTAAAATAAATGTATGTTAAATAATATATTAATTGAGAGAAATTTATTAAATATGAGCAAATTAGAAACTATTCTATATGTCACTTGTATCTTATGTTTAAAAAGTTATATTAGGTTTCTTAAATTTTAAGTAAAATTATAAATTTGTACTCATCAATGTTTTATATAATAGTATAGATAATATAGATATAGATTATTAATATTATCATCATGATTATAAAAATATTTAGTAATGATATATTAAGTATTTAAATAAGATAAACAAACAAACATACATACAAACATACCAAGTATATCCCACTAAAAAAGAGGGTCTGGGAGGGTAGGTGGTGGCGAGTCATTCCTCTATCTAAAAAAATAAAGAGTCCACTTCCAAAGAGACCTCAACTCAAAAGCAATAACAATCAGATTATAGAGCATACAACGCATATCTATATATCACATAAGGGTTTAGGATACGCATAGGCATATTCACAAGTATATTCATAAGCATAACATACATCACATAAGCATATGCATACCCATAGTCATAACAACCCGAAGATAGTGCATACATGAAATAAGCAACATGCTTCACCTATAAAGAAATTTCGATAACCTACACATCACACGGGGGGTCACGCTTCATGTCTTCCTTTACTTGTTCTACCAACAGATCCCACTAGAAGTCCTTAATTTTAATTCTACGCCTTGTTGATACATGTGTGTCCCTAGAATCTGAACTTAATGTAATATCTTTGTAATGTCTTAAGTCAATGTAATGATTGTGATTAATGAAATACATTTGGTTGTTTGTGCTATTATGTTTATATATTTCATTAATGTTTGTGTAGTGATGAACTATATAGGTTTGTGGTTGTTTGAATGATATGCTTAATGTTATTATAATGAACACATTCAAACTTAACATGATGAAGTCATCATGCGAATGGGCCATGCTAATGGACCATACGCATGAACAACTTCATGCGACTAGGCTCAGTCGCACGACTGAACCAGGAGACTGGGTCAGTCGGACGACTGAAGCATAAGAATGAACCAGTCGTACGACTGAAGCTCAGTCGTACGTATGGGTCATGCGCATAGTCCAATCGCACGACTGAACCATGCGAATGGTTCGGTCGCCCGAATGGAAAACCCTAACCTATAAATACCACCTAATTCGTGGAAAAATAGTGACTTCGAATTCTATAAACCCTAATCGTCCCAGAGAGTCAAGTTCGTCCATTCCAACCTCACAGAGCGTTCAAGGTCATTCCTAATCAGTTCTAAACGTTTTCTAATCGTTTTGGATTGATCTTGATTTCGTTCTCCCTGATTGGATCACCAATCAAATAGGATTCCGCACTATTTGATCTAGAATAACATAGAATCAGTTAGTACTCCGTACGTACACGGTCCTAACACGCGTCCACGCACTCATTTCCTCGATCATGCGCTCGGAGAGGTACAAGTCTACCATATCCCGCCTAATTATCTCATCCCAAGTCAACTTAGGTCTTCCTCTACTCCTCCTACCATCTAAGGTGATGTTCTCTACTGCTCTAACAGGTGCTGACATTGGTCTCTTCTTCACGTGCCCAATACATCTTAATCTTCCATCTCGTATTTTATCTGTGATATAAGCCACCCTTTACCCTCTGCCGAAACACATTGTACCTTATCCGATCCAGTCTTGTGTGTCCACACATCCACCTCAATATTCGTACTTCAACGACCTCCATTTGTCGCTCGTGCGATTTCTTTATCGCCCAACAGTCTGTTCCATATAACATAGCTGGACGTACTACCACTCTATATAGTTTTCCTTTTGTCTTGTTGGGAAGCTCTTATCACACAAAATCCATGATGCTACTCGCCACTGGCACCGTCCTGCTTGAACACGGTGGGCTACATCAGTGTGTATCTCTACGTCCTCCTGTACGTACGAGCCCAGGTATTTGAACCTAGACGTATGTGAGACCGCCAGACCCTGAATAATTGCATATAACACTCATACCTAATGCTTAAGAAGTAGGTTTTGTTACTTTAAAGAAATAAAAAAACTATTGTGGTAACATTAAGAAAAATCTATTACTTCATTGTTCATCATCTTCTCTATTTGTTATATGTAATGAGTTTTCCTGTGCGATACATCTAGTGTCATTGAGGCTCTTTCCCGACCCGCCTTCAAAACTAATAATATATGGCTGTAACGTTCAATATAAAGGCTGATGCAACCAAAGCAACCAAAGGTTTCCTGCATGTATGCACTCAGTACCAAGTAGAAGTCGCTACGGAAGTTTTATACTTATAATAAGAATTATTCAATGTATAAATACTTCTGAAGCCAAAGTTGCTTTGGAAGCTTTATAATCTGCACAAGAATTGTTCCAAGTATAGAATCTTCCAAAGACAAAGACCAAATCTTTCGAAGCTAAAGATGAAGTTTTCCATAGCTTCAAAGCAAAGTCTTCCGAAGCCAAATGATGTGAGGACTGATTTCTTCCGATGACATAGTAGAACATGCTTTTCTCTGATGTACTTTTGCATAAAGCTGATCCACTTTCCGCTACAACTCATAAGACTCACCAACTAGCATGAGTTGGTGAAAAGGTCAATGCTTTTGCAACTGTACAATGAGCTCTTGAGTCTGTAACTTTATCCTTTATGTAATTTTATCCTTTTTGTAATATATTAGGATGTGAGCTATGGCATTTTATAGTTACTAGTCAAAAGGTAATCTTTAGTTGTCTTTCAATGTTCCAACTAGCTTTCCAAGTATAGTCGGTTGTAGGATGTAGTATAAAGCAATCTCAGGGTCTTGTATTTTATAGAATAAATTATGCATTGTAACTCTTGTAAGAGAACTCTAGATTAATATACAACATTCTTGAAAATCATATATATTGTTCTTAAGTTCTATCTTACTATTACATGTGTTCTTTGCATCTTGTTCTTAAATCTGGTTCCCTATTTGAACTGTTAAGTGTTCTAACACTCTCCTCTTTGAGAGACTGATTGTATTGACCTCTCTTAACCGGTCCCGAAATTGGTATCAGAGCATTCCAGGCTCTTGATTGTAAGATCTCACCATCTCAAATCTCCTCAGTTCTCACAAAACACTTAACATCTCAAATGGCAACATCTAAGTCTAATATGGAAACCGATACCATGGTAAAGTCCTCACTGATCACTCCTAATGATTTTGATACTTGGTGTTTAAGAATGGAAGGCTTCATCAAGTCATAAGATAGCAGGATGTGGGAGTCTGTTACCATAGGACCTTACATTCCATGCACCTCCTCAACTGCTGCTGGAGGTGGTATGATCTCAAAGAAAGTGGCTGATTACTCAGAAAAGGATAGAAAAGAATGGATGTAGATCAAAAGATCTTGACTGCCCTCCAAACTACTCTTCCAAATGCCATCTAAAGAGGCTTCAAGAAGTGCAAAACTGCTAATTAGCTCTGGGATGCACTGAAGCTGATGCATGAAGGGTCTACTGAAGCCAAAGAAAATAAGAAAGACCTTCTGAAGTAGTAGTTTGAGAAATTCACCTTCAAAACTGGTGAAACTATGACTCAATAATACTTCAAGTATGTTAAAATTATGGACACTCTGGTGGATGTTGGAGTGAAACTGGAGAACAAGGATATTGTGAGAAAGTTCATATCCTCTCTTCCTAGACAATGGACACACTATTGTGTGGTCATTAAAAGGACTAAAAATCTCAAGACCTAACTCTCACTGAGTTGTATGGCACACTTAGTGGTTACCAGATGGAGATGAACATGCAAAATCCGTCTACCATCTCTAGCAATCAACAGAGTTCTACCCTGTATGTGGTTGAAAGGGATTGTAGAGAACCATAGCACCATTTCATCTCTTACCCTGACAACTCACCAAAGGGCACTTTCATCACCTTCCCAGAGACACAATAGGAGAGCTACATCCAAGGAACCCATTCCAAGAGACAAGCTCATCATAAGCCTTTGTGTCTTATGATGAAAGCATAGGCAACTTTCTCTTCACCCTTGAAGATTTGAACTGTATCCATCTAGATGATCTGGAGTATATAGAGATAGTTCAACAAATGACTTTCTCACTCATAGAGTCAAGTAATTTTACAGGAGGACAGGGAGAAAGTTTCCTAGCAATGTATCCACTGGAATTTTTGGCCTAGACAAGAGCAAAGTGAAGTGTTACAACTGTAACCATATAGGACACTTTGCTATGGAGTGCAAGGCACCCAGGAAAAATGGTGGTCAGGCACAACCCAAGCCAAACAACACTGAGGGAGCTCACACACTTAGAAGCCCAAGCAACAAGCTGCAGTTGTTGGGGAGTAAGGAGGCTTTGATTGGAGATTTCAGGTAGAAGATGTGTCTCTAAACCAAGCCCTAATGGAAGATCTTGATGAAGCCAAGGTATTGGAACATCTTTGTACCCTAGAGTGCATTGCTAAAGTAAATAGATATAGGTCTTATAACTTAGAGATAAGATCTGATCTTGAGTCCTTAAACATCTTAAAATATGATTTCAAAGGAGCTTAAATCAACTCTAGGAAACCATTTCAACTCTTAAGCATGAGCATAACAACTATAGGACTCAAATCAAAGATCTCATTACTAAGTTAACTGAGTGCCAGGCTAAGCTAGTGATCAGTAAAGCCAAGGCAAAGAAACATATTCTTGAAGAAGAGACCTTCAAGAGCATAATATCCTCATCCCTACATTCCAAAGTATGTTATCAAAACAAACAAGGACTGAGATCTAGTAAGATAGCTCCTTCACACACTCTATCATCTGTAAGATCCCCCAGGTGTGGAAATAGCCAAGATGAGCTTCCATCCATAGATCCTAGTGATGAAGAGGATGAAAAGGATAGAGTGAAGGATAGATCTGGGAAGAGTGAAGAAGATCATCTTAACAAGGGTCACTATTCTCCTGAGGAGAGAAATAAGTTAGGGATGACAAAGTCCAAGGGAAAGAACTTGATCCGAGCAGCCAAGAGAAGATCAAAGAGAGCTTAAGAGATCAAGGCAACCTTCAACTCCAAGCATAAACAAAGTTTTATCTCTACGTGTTTTGAAGTGGTGGAGACTGAGGATGCAACTTTGAACTCTAGTACTAAGAGTTCAAGTTCATGTCCAATTCATCCCTGTGAAGGAATGAAGGATGATCCATTATGTAACACTGCTATATAACATCAACCATCCATCTCTAAAGGAAAAATTCACCCTAGCAAGCTTGCTACAACATCTGAAAGGATAAGGATGGAGATGGAAAGTGATTAAACTCAGTCTTCCATTCACAAGATGACCCTCAGAAGAAAACAAACTGGCTACATTATGAGTGGCAGTACTTCTCTTCTGGCTAAGGATTGCAAATATAATCCTAAAAGTACAGACAACATAACACAGAAGAACGCTTCTGAGAGGAGAAAGAAGAAGAAAGCTTCGGAAGAAATCTGTGTTTCTTTCGGAAGCTCCAAAATGAAAATGAACACAAGTGACAAATTGCATTCGGAAGAAAATTTGGTCTCGGAAGAAAAGAATGCTTCCGAAGCATTGAAGCTTGTTGCAGTGAAAGCAAGATCTTCTAAAGGGTCAGTCTCTAAAACTTCTAAAGTTGTAAAACTTCCGAAGTTTTGAAGGTCAAGTCTAATCTTCCAGAGATGGTGTGGAAGATAAAGGAAGACCATGTGACTGAGAATTCTTCACTAACAATAGCAAATGATCCCTAAAGTCTCAGTATAGGATCAATTACTATTGCATTGTCTTCAGTTCATTTTGAAGAGCCCAAGACCACTGAGCATTGGGTTTCCAAACGTAAGTAATTCTCTTTTGTTATGAAGGAATAACTGAGGACCAAGAAGAATTTATGGATTATTGACAGTGGTTGTTCCAGGCACATTATAGGCAATGGCTCTTTGCTCCAAAACTTTGAAAAAATTAATGGAGGGACAGTTTCTTTTGGAGGAGATGCTGGAGGTTACATTACATGAAGGGGGAGAGTCACAAATGGTAAGCTCAGCATTGAGAAGGTAAACTTTGTTAAGGAGCTTGGGTATAATTTCCTGAGTGTATACCAATTTTATGACCAGAGACATAACATGGTCTTTACTAGGCATGAATGCATTGTTCTCAAGCTCAGGGTGGTCATTCTTCAAGAGCATATCCTGCTTAGAGCACCCCATAAAGGGAACATTTACAAGATGAATTTACCAAAAACATCCCCTTCAGGAGAAGTTTCTTGCTTTCTATCTAAGGCTAATACTGATGAGTCTTTCCTTTGGCATAAAAAATATACCATGTAAACTTTAAGAACACGAACAAATTTATTAACAATGATTTGCTAACTGGAATGCCAAAAAAAGAGTTTACAAATAATAATTACAGTGTTCCATGCGTGAAAGGGAAACAACACTTGGTGTCTCACAAGCCAAAGTAATAGAAACTATCAGTACTCCCCTATATTTATTACACAAGGATCTCTTTGGCCCTACCAGTGTAATGAATATAGGAAGAACCTCAAACTGTTTTATGATCACAGATGATATCACAAGATTCACTTGGGTTTTCTTCCTTAGAACTAAGGATGAAAATCCTAAGATTTTGAAGAACTTCTTTCCGAAAATTAAGAATCAAAGTGATTACAAGGTCAAGATCGTAAGATATGATCAAGGAACTAAATTCAAGAACCAAATGCTTGACTCCTTTTATGATGAAAAAGGTATTACAAGACAATATAGCTCCCCCAAGACACTTATTGAAGCTTCAAGAACCATGTTGTCTGACTCTAAACTGCCCATCACCGTCTAAGCAGACGCAGTTAACACTTCCTGCTGTGTCCACAATCTTGAATACCAAAGATCAAGTAGCTAAGTTTGTAGAGAAATCAAATGATGGACACTTTATTGGATACTCTTCCCAAGCTAAGGCTTATAGAGTATAGAATCTCAGAACTAGAGTAGTTAAAGAATAGCCAATATGATCCTCAATGAGCACACTCCCTGTCGGAAAGGTTCTAGTCCTGATTGGCTCTTTGATCTTGATTTAGTTATCAACTGTTTTAACAAATCTTATGAAGATGTTTCAGGATCTATAGGTAATACATCAATAGAAGATCCTGATCAAAGATTTGAGCTAAGAAGACCAAGCAAAAATACTACTTCAGCTGCAGTTGTAACTAACCCTGTACGTGAAGCTCCTATCAGCACAACAATGATAAATCAAGCTGATCCATCTGAAGTGCCTGAAAATTACAGCTTAGAGGCACAAAACAAAATGAAGGAACTTCAAATGTAGGAGGACATGGTAATGGTGACAATGATCAAGAATTTCTTGATGCTAACAACCACTCCATTGAAGACAACATCAATAATGTCACATACTCATTAGATCATGCTTCTCTTGATAAGTGTCTTGATGTGATGGGAGACACTTCATCACCAGATCTAAACCTCTCAAATTTAGATATGTCTAATCAACTTGCTGTGATTCCTCAACTTAGGAGCCACAAGTCACACCCTACCACAAACATCATTGGAGATGTTGACAAGGCGGTGAGAACAGGACGACAAACCCATGACAAAAATGTTTATCTATACTCTTGCTTCTTGTCCCAGATAGAGCCAAATAAAGTTTATGAGGCTTTGAAGGATGGAAGTTAGATTGAAGCAATGTAAGAGGAGCTGCTTCAATTCAAACGACAAAAGGTTTGGATCATGTGCCCCCTTCCTCATAGAAAGACTATCATAGGAACCAAATGGATATTTAGGAAGAAGAAAGATGATAGAGGACTTCTCATCAAGAATAAGGCAAGAGTTGTTGTTCAAGGGTACACACAAGAAGAAGGAATGATTACACTGATGTCTTTGCTCTAGTAGCAAGATTTGAAGTTTTTAAGATATTCCTGGCGTTTACTGCATCCAAGGACTTTAAGGTCTATGAACTTGATGTCAAGTGTGCATTTTATATGGGTTGATTGATGAAGACGTGTATGTCAAACAACCACCTGGCTTTGCAGACCCATATCATTTTGATTAGGTCTGCAAGCTTGATGAAGCTCTTTATGGACTGCACCAAGCTCAAAGGAAGTGGTATGAGACACTATCTCAATATCTCTCTCACAATGGATACAAGAGGGGTACTATAGATGGAACTCTCTTCATCAAAGGAATATGGAACGACTGGATGCTAGTTCAAGTATATGTAGATGACATCATCTTTGGGTCAACTAATTCAAAGTTCTATAAAGACTTTGAGAAGCTGATGAAGAATAGATTTGAAATGAGTTCCATAGGGGAAATCAATTTCTTTCTAGGAATTCAAGTGAAGCAAGTTGACAACGACATCTTCATAAGTTAGTCAAAGTATGTATAGGACATACTTACAAGATTCAACATGACTGAATGTAAGGTTGCAAAGTCACCCATAGACAGAAACCATTCCCTTGGACCTGATCTTGAGGGGGAGTGTGTAGATGAACATCTTTTACAGGGCTATTATTGGGTCTCTCATGTATCTTATAGCCAGTAGTCCTGATATCATGTTTGGTACATGCATAATGTAAGGACCCGTTCCCGGGCACCTCATAGTTTCATTCATCGCACATAAATCATTCAATTATTTAAAACATCGCCGCGGAAATTAATTAAAACCATTTCATATATTAATGAACACTTTTGCAAAGTAATACAATGTAGTTGACTGTTACAAAATATCATAATTTGCATTACATCACAAAAACGTCATTGTTATACAAATGGATGCCATCCCAAAAATGCCAAGTAGCTGCCCCGTGCCATCCTCAACAACTCTTACCTATCAACTGGAAAATACATAAAAGTCAGTGTTGCTGAGTGAGTTCTAGTTTTACAAAAATATAACATACTTTACTTTCGTTAAAACCCTTCTTGCTTTCGTACGCGATCATGCATCATACGTACAAATAGATAATATCGTTATTATTTTCCATTATCAGTCGTTATCTTTCATCATCATATTCGTACTTTTATTTTGTTCTTTTCATTAGCATTCACTTACATATACTTACTTTCTTTTCTTGCTTTTCGTTAACATTCTCTTTCGTATACATTCTTTTGTTTTGCACTCTACACTATCTCTTACTTTCATTCTCATACTTTCGTATCATACGTTACATCATTCCTTTACTTTCTTACTTTCTTACTTTCTTTCGTATGTTACGTCATTCTTTTACATTCACACGGATCGATGAACAATACCCCAAACATTGTGCACGAAGCTGGTGCCGGGCCTCTGGTAATTAAATCATGAACATTATGCACGAAGCTGACCCAGTCACCTAGGGCAAGTCATCTTTCCCTTTCATTCAGACCAATTGGCAATACCCCGAACATTGTGCACGAAGCTGATGCTGGGCCTGTGGTAATTAACTCACAAACATTGTGCACAAAGCTGACCAAGTCACCTAGGGCATACCATAAAGGTCTTGCCAATCTTAATGATTGACCCTGCATGCATCCTTCGGGTTATTAAAACCGCACACAGTTGAGCCAACAACAACATGGTCGTGCACCTCCTTCTATTTGCTTCCAAATCATTCTTTCATTCATTACGTTTTACTTCTCATCTTTATTATCTCTCACTTTGTTACGTTATTCTTTACGTTCTTTCATACATTTCTCATACTACGTAAAGTAATAACATAATATTTAACGTATTTTATAATATAATATAAATACATTTGAATACCATTAAAAGATAACTCATTATACATACCATACATTAATCATACATACTATAACCCTAAACCATCCCATAATCATGCTTAAAATGGGTAATTATAGCCTATGGGTCAAATCAGGTCAAACCCTAAAATTCTAGTTTTCCTAAAAATTCAGACATAATTATAAGTGTTTGG
>BJCN01342625.1:0-11585 GCA_018326445.1 Flaveria brownii
GAAATCAACAAACAATGGATTTTCATAAGTACTGTTCATCTTATGAACAACGCATGTCAAAATTAGATATGTTAAAATCAAAGTCAATTCCAATGGTTGAAATGACTTAAAATTGAGAAAGGAAAATCAACACAATCATGAGTAACTCATCAAAATGAACATGAACCACTGAATCAGATTAGGTCAAATTCATATGAAACAGTACATATGAACACTCAATTTTGACCAAGAAAAGTCAAACTGTGATAAACTTAGTCTGATTTATGATAAACTTTCTGATATATCTTAGTAATTATTCTAATTCATATGCCTTGAATGCAGGGTACAATGGCAAACCTCACATGGAGCAAGCTCCATAATGTCAGTGGTTATCTTGACCCTGATGTTACTGAGGCAGAAGGATTAAGAGATATGATAAGATTCATCTTGACTACAAGAGTGGTACATGCTATTACAGTCAGACCCATTATCTATAAGAACATTATAAGATCATTTTGGGGAACTACTGAAGTAGTAGAAGTTGATGGTGTGAGGACCTTAACTGGAAGAATCTCAGTTGACCACACTCTTGTCATTACTGAGCAAACTGTAAGATAGTGTCTACAGTTTGGAGATGATGCTGATACTCCTTTGGAGCTTTAGGATGATGAGATTATGTCTTTCTTTGCCAACATTGGTTATGAAGGTGGTTATGAAGGAAATCAAATAATGAAAGGATTGGTAGATTTGCAATGGAGATTTCTGATTCACATCTTCCAACATTGCTTATCCAGGAGGAAGACTGGATGGAATGATATCCCACTGACTACATCTTGTGCCATATGTGCTATGTGTACCAACCATCCTTTCAACATGTCTGCATACATCTTCAATGGATTGGTCTCTAATGTCCAAGAGGGTAGAAGACACATGTTCTTGATGTACCCCAGAATTATTCAGTGCTTTATCAATGAAGCTTTCCCTGACCTTGCACCTATAGGACCAGTGATGGACATCCCTCACTATAATGCTAAGTCTTGTCAGTACATCAAAAAGAGAGCTCCAAGGAATTACTACAGCGGTACATTCTCCCTCTGTTCCCATGGATGTTGCAACAGATCAATCAAGGAGGAGTACAAGAACAAGAGGCTCGTGCTGATGAGCCTGTTCATGAAGAAGAACAAGCTGCCCCTAGTCAACAACATGTTGAGGAGCAAGCTGCTATGTCTGAGGATAGATAGAGGTCAATGTCACCACTAGGTGATATAGGTGGTGATCTTCACACTAGACCTTCTGTTCATGAAGCTGATAAAGCCTCTCCATTCATGCCTTCACCATTACCATCACCCCAAAGATCACCAATCTCATAGCAATAACCTCAACCTATCATCTCACCCCATATATCACCTATACTCTCACCCCATATATTACCCATACACTCACCAATCCATCATCCTATTCCATCTCCCACTCATCATTCACCTATCCCATCTCCCTCATCTGCTGAAACTCAAGAGTTTGGTGATTCTGCCAGCTTTTTAGAGGAATCTAAATCATCATCTGATGAGGAGGATCATCATACCAGGATTCCTGTGAGGAAAATTACATCCGAGGCTGCTCTATCAGAAAGTTATGCTGAATCAGGAGTAAACAAGCCTAATGAAAAAGATGAGATGATCTCAGAGCTACTTCAGAAAGTTGATAAAATGGAGAAAATGCTACGTAGAAGATCTGGTATTTTACAAGACAGACTTCTAAAGTTGGATAAGAAAGAG
Source organism: Flaveria brownii (assembly GCA_018326445.1). Lineage (NCBI taxonomy): Eukaryota > Viridiplantae > Streptophyta > Magnoliopsida > Asterales > Asteraceae > Flaveria > Flaveria brownii. The sequence goes on from BJCN01342625.1 coordinate 1,755, forward strand.
AAGGATTTGAAAGATGTGAAAGAAAAACATGAGATGGAGAAGAAAGAAAAATATATGGAGATTGAGAAACTGAAAGATGCTCTTCAACACTCAAGGGATGAAGTCAGTGGTCACTTGGGCACTTTGACTATCCATACCCTAGAAATGGAAAAACAAGAAAGGTTGATTGAAGAACAATCTATCACTATCCTTGACATTGAAAAACATATAGAGGCTCTAAACAAGAGAGTCTCTGAGTTAGAACTATTGGTCAGAATTAAACAAGAGGTAGAAAAGGATAAGGATGATAAGCGTGATAAGAGAGAAGAGAAAAGAAAAAGAGGAGATAATAAAGATGACAGTGACAAAGAGTCATCAGGGGAGAGTGATGATGACTCCCCTCCAACCAAAAAGATGAACTTCTCTGAAGTTGAGAAAGAAGGAGAAACAAGTGGCCCAAAGCATGATGAATCAAGTATGGAGATGATAGTCTACACCAGTAAACCAAAAGAAGTCCACACTAAAGAAACCGAATTCAGTGATATGATCAAAGATCTGGATATGTTCTCTGCTGAAGAGTATATCATTGATGATGACTTCTAGGATTTCATAGTGAACCAGAGACCCACTATTGAACCTATAGTAGTGATACATCAATCTCATGTGCCAATTGAAAAGGAGTTGAGTATGCAACTGGTGCCTGTTGTGTCACTGACTGATGAGCAAAACAAGTTAATTAAAAAGCTCTGTGAATAGCAAGAACAAGAAGAAGAATCAGCAGCTGCTGCAGTTCATATGCCTGAAAAGAATAAATATCAAGAACTGCCTAACGAAGCTGAAATGGCTGAACCCTCTTCTGGTCCAAGTATGCAAACATATACCAGAAAGAGGAAGTACTTAACTGAAAAGGCAAAAAGGAAAAGGCCTATAGAAGAAGAAGAACCGGCCTTGAAAAAGCAAAAAGATGATCCCCGGAGCCTAGCAGCCATAGCTGAATTCTTAGAAGAACATGAGGAAGCTGAAGCCTTATTAAAAAAGAAGGCTGAAGTCCTTGAACTTGAAGAAGGAGAGATACTGGGTGGCTATGTGTTGATGAACCAATAGTTAGCAGAAGCCCTATCAAAGAAGAGCCATCTGTGTATGAGATGGTAGAAAAAGCCAAGTATGATGATCTTATGGTGAAAGTTGTATTCCTCATAGACCATGGATATGATCCAGATGAGGTGTTTGGGATGACATATGAGGGCATGGTAGCAGAAGAAGAAAAGTTGAACAAACTGCTAGACCCTGCTTTTAAAACTGAGTTCGAAAAGACTCAATCTCCCAAAGCCTCAGAGGTCAAGACTACAAAAGCCAAACCAGCTGAAACTTCTTAACCAATGTATCCTGATCCCTACAGCATGACAGACAAAGAGATGAAAGAATATTTGTCTGCTCAAGGATTTACAAGGAGGAAACTTGGCAATGTGAAGGCTAATTCCCTAAGGGCTGCTATCCCTAGGTTGATAAATGAGAAGAAGGAAAGGATGAAGAAATTAGAGGAGGAAATCACCAGACAAAAGCCAAGAACAAGAGTATCAGCTCAAGACATGAGCCTCACCCATGGACATCATGACTCCTTGGCACCTATTCTACATAGATATCCTGAGTGGTTTGCTGAGCCTTCATAAATAGAGCTTCATGAAGGACTCACCACAACGGAGATGATTAAAGGTGTGTCTACTGCCTAGGGCAAGACTGATCTGAAAATTATTGCCAAGAAGTATGATAGTGACTGGAATATTTTCATGGTGATGAGGATATATGGATTAGTCCAATTCTTCATAGATTACTCTGCTCTGGTGAACTCTCTGGAGATCCATGACTTGAAGGAATTAGCCAATCTAAGATTGATCAATCAAAAGGCTATGTTTAGGGGATATGAATTTGAAGACATTTTGAGGATGTTCAAGAGAACTAACAACTTCAAATCTCAAATGGCTATCTGCGTGAGGAAGGATAGATCCTTTGTCAATCCCCTCGAGAAGAAACAAAGAACACCAGCTAAAGAAGTGGTATTCCCTGAACTTAGGCTGAAACCCACTGAATCTTTGAAGAGAAAGATGGTAGCTGGAACACACACTTCTGTACCACCTCAAATGTGTATTACGATGAGAAAACTTATGAGTTGGTAATTGAAAGAAGGTGGGGAGGAAAGGAAGGAGCTGAAATTAGACTATTCAGTGGATATGAGGTGAGATTGCTAGATGAATCCTATATCCACTACATCTATTCAAAGCACTTCAGGGAGATCAATAATAAGCTTAGTGAAGCTGATATGTACTTTTTTCTAAAGTGCACCAAACTCTTGAAGTTTGGTCTCTCCTAATTCACAGAGATGGATTGTCTACTATATCTATCTGGGAGCCTGTCTCACTGAGGAAGATGCCCATTGATGCCATTCATAATATGAGCCAGATGAAGATCCATGTGTTGAGTAGAGAAAGATTAGCTGATACAAGACAGTTCTCCAACATGATCAAATCTATTGTGGATCCTTCATATACTGAGCCGGCTCCAGTTTCATCTCCTCCTACTGCACAAGACCCAGCAAAATCCTCACAACGTCATCCACCCTCAAACCCTTGAAGTACATAGGCTGTATAATCCTTAGGGGGAGTATTGTTGGACCCTGAAAGGATCATCCATGCCAATTCAAGTGGTGGATGGTTGTTCTGCTGGAAATCTCCCCAAGTCCAAGAACCAATGCGGATGAAGAAGAATATGCATCAACAATAAAAAGACAAGTGTCGGCAATCCGCATTTGTTTATGCGGATGACCAAGAACAAATGCTGACAAGTATTTTTTCATCCGCATTAACAAATGCGGATAACCGACCAAATGCTGACAAGACTTTTGTTCATACGCATTAACTAATGCGGATGCTCAGCAACAAATGCGCTAAGTGTTTGTTCATTTGCATTTGTCAATGTTGATGACCAAACATTAATGCAGTTGAAGAAAGCACAAATGCTGATGAAGTCAACTCATCCGTATTAGTCAATGCGGATGACCAACTATAATTGTGTATGAAGACTTTGTACTTGGACTATTCTGTATAGTTGTAAGGGTAGTTTAGTCTTTTTGTACAGGCTTTAAGTCAGCCTATGAATAGAATAGAAACCCCGTATGTTAGGTAACTTTTGTAATTCAGAATAGACAATCAGAATATACTTTGTTTCATCCTATGTTAGGTGTCTTGTTACTATAGATTGCTTAAACCCTAGCATTTATTGTAACAGTTCATCTAATCAATACAAAAGTGCATTGATGTATTCAATGTTCATTGATTGTTTGATTACGCACTGCAATCATTGACTCAATCATCATATTCGGTCCTTGTTGATTCATATCCACAGAGAATATCATTCTCAAACCCGGTCAGAGTATCTGGAACCATTTGGTGCACCTTGCATGCTGCTAAAGAAGAATCAGACTAGGAAGTTCTACGAGAAGGTAGAAGAAGGTATCTTCCTTGGATACAATATACTAGATAAACGGGTTTACAATAACTCAACTGGTCAGGTAGAAGTGTGGTGCAACGTTGATGTTCAAAGATACACCACCCCCTTGCAGGAAAGGGACCTTCCTTTTTCTTCGACTATGATGGATTTTTCAAATCCTTTATCTACCTCCTTCCCATTCTGATGATGACTTAGCTGCACAAATGATGTACAATGTTCTGAATACTCCCACACCTGAGTCGGCATCATCCGTTCCATTAGATGATACTTCTAGCCCTTCAGGGGGAGAGTTTGAGGTAAGTGATTCTTCTTCTGATGATGACGCAGTTGAAACCACAAATATGGACCAGGAAAAATAGGTTCCTACTACTAAAAGCACTCCCGCCTCTGATCATGATGCAACTGACACTTCTGAACTTCATACACCAACAGTTCAGAATCTGGATACTGAAGTCGTAGTACCTACCACTCCAGGAACTCGAGTTAATGTACATCATCCTCTGGACAACATCATAGGAGATATTCTATCGGGAGTTCAAATAAGAAATCAGCTATACTCAGTTGATTATGCTGCAGTCATAGAAAAGGGATACCTACACGATGGTGCTTATCGATGCTTTGTTTCTGAAGTTGAGCCAAAGCATGTCAGCGAAGCTTTAAAAGATGAAGCATGGGTAAGTTCTATGCAAGAAGAACTTCTTTAGTTCAAGAAGTTAGGAGTCTGGACACTTGTGGACAGACCAAAAGGTGCAAAGGTGATTGGCACTAAATGGGTTCTTCGGTGTAAGAAAGATGACCAAGGGGTCATAATCAGGAATAAGGCTCGGCTTGTTGTTCAAGGGTTTAGAAAAGTTGAAGGCATTGACTACAATGAAGTGTTTGCACCTATGGCAAGGATGGAAGCTATTCGTATCTTCTTAGTCTATGCATCCTACATGCGTATCAAAGTCTATCAACTGGATGTGAAAAGTGCTTTGCTTCATGGTGAAATCCGGAAAACAGTGTCCGTCAGCCAACCCGAAGGATTTGAGTATCCTTATCATCAGGATAGAGTGTATAAACTGGACAAGGCTTTGTACGGGCTATATCACGACCCTCGAGCCTGGTACGAGAAACTCTTTACACACATGCTGAAATCGCAGAGGGGTCATTGACTGCACGCTATTCATCAAAGAAAAGGACGGTGATTTACTACTGGTGCAGAGTTACGTGGATGACATAATCTTTGGTTCCAAGAATGAAGCATTGTGTAAAGAATTTGAGTCTGTGATGAAAGCTGAGTTCGAAATGAGCGCCATGGGAGAAATGTAGTTCTTTCTCGGTTTACAAGTAGATCAGACACTAAATGGTATCTTCCTACATCAGACCAAATATGTAGGAGATATCCTTAGTCGGTTTGACATGGAGAATACAACGCCTGCTGGGACTCAACTTGCCACGAATCATGATGTGGCACCCGACGAAAATGGTGATCTGGTCGATGCCACCATGTATCGAGGAATGATCAGATCTCTCATGTACCTCACAGCTTCTCGTCCTGATATGATGTACGCCACGTGTCTCTGTTCCATATATCAGGCAAAACCTAAGGTAAATCACCTAATTGGGGTAAAGAGGATCTTTCGTTATCTGAAGGGTACTCCAACACTTGGGTAGTGGTATCCTCATGATGATGACTTTGAGCTTACAGCATATAGTGACTCGGATTACGGTGGTTGCAAGACGAACTACAAGTCAACATCAGCAGGATGTCAGTTCTTTGGAAGACGGTTAGTCACCTGGCAGTGTAAGAAGCAGACGTCAGTAGCTCTATCGACATGTGAAGCCGAATATGTTGCCGCTGCAAGTTGTTGTTCTCAAATCATCTGGCTTCAATAGCAAATGCAATACTACGGTTTGCAAGTTTCTAACACTCCTATCTACGTTGATAATTCTGCTGCAATTGCTGTCACTAAAAATCCGGTCCAACATGGAAAGACAAATCACATCGGTATTAAATATCACTTTATACGTGTCTGTTTTGAAAAGCAATTAATCGATGTCGTTAAAATAAATACGGATTTTGAACGTGCCGACCTCTACACAAAAGCATTTGATAAACCTCAGTTTTTATATCTCTTAGAGGTCAATGGCGTCAAAAAGAAAAGTGATGTCATTCCAGATGAATCTAGTTCTTATTTCATCTTTATGTTTTAATTTTAAATTTTATTTTTCTTTATTTTATTTTCCTGTCTTTAAAAATCCAAAAACACAAAAAAGATTTTCGGTTTTAGAATTTTAGGGGGAGCATAGGTTTAGTTTCAGTAGTTAGTATTTAAAGTACTCAAAAAAAAACGAGGGCGGGCAGAAAAGCTGAAAAGCAAGGACATCAAATCTGTGAGATTGATTCAAAACTATGGAAGATGATAGTACACAGGGAACAAATTATTTGGGACATCAAAAAGACTTAAAGGTTCAAACTGTTACATTAAAACTACAAGTCTGAGAAGGATAAGCCAAACAAAAGAAAAAATGATATGTGTTGGTAGATTCAACACAATAGACAAGTAGACCTCATTGGTGAAACAAATTAAAACTAAATAGTTCAACTAGCTGTGGGCTCCCACTTTATCCCTGGTTAACACAATCAACGCATTTCCAATAAGGGGTGACGAGCAAAATAAACTCCACAAATGTGTGCGGATGACTTAAAAATGAGCAAAGCACAAGAAAAAATGTTAAACACAATCAAGCTAATGAATAATGTTATTGGTGCGTAATGTGTATAAGAAAAGTGCTCAAACAAGAAGATAGGTTGTGTGCCTCTCTGCTGTGCGATGGCATTTACCTGAGGATAAGCACAACCTAAATATTATAGAATTCATTGTTGTTTGCGCCTCTCAGCTGTGCGGGATCCACTAATGCTTTTTGAAATAATAAATCTAACTAATCACCATTGTGAGTCAAAAGTCTATGTATAGATTTAAGTGGACAAATATACTGACAATCATTATGGCAGCAATCCTCGACAGTCCAAATCACTATGTGCTTCTTACAGTTCTAGTATGATTTCCTGTAAGGGCTTTGGACTCTCAGACAAATAAGAATAAGTTAAACAAACATATGCTAAAGGGTCCCAAATGATTATGTTTAAGCCTGTATGATTCCATAACAGTCTGTCCAGATAAGATGGACATGCTTGATGCTGTTCTATTCAGGGAGAGAAATCTATTAAGGAAAATTGAAATGTTTTCAACCCATCTCAAACAAAACCACAAAAATATGTTATGTTTTATTTCAATTTACGTTGTTTTCTGTTTTATCTATCGATTAGGTGTCTATTTCGGACTATGTAACTAGATGAACTCTGTGAATCATAAAATAAAAGGATCACGTCGGAGGTGACCAAACTGGTGTGAATTTAAAAGGATCATGTCTGAGATGATCAAGTATTGAAAATTAAAAGGGTCACGTCTGAGGTGACCAAACTATTTCAATTAAAAGGATCACGTCCGAGGTGATCAACTTGTTCTAATTTAAAAGGATCACGTCTAAAGTGATCAAAGGATTTCTGTTATAAGATCATGTTTGAGATGATCATTGGTCATAACGTTTATTTATCAAAATTTAAATTTGTGTGTGTGGAAATGGATGAAGTCAAACTCATAAGTATGAGCCAATCACACGATTGAACCATAAGTATGGACCAATCGCACGATTGGACCATAAGTATGGACCAGTCGCACGATTGGACCATAAGTATGAGTAAATCACATGAATGGACTATCACACCCCGTTGACCGGGTCTGGCCGTGACCGACTGATATCGTCATAATGCAGCGGAAATAAATATACGTCCAAACTTAACCATTACATCAGATTAAATATTCACAAGTTAAATTGTCTAAAATGCAAATAATACATATTTATTCAATTGTTCATAGATAATAAGGTGGATAGGGCGGTGGCTAAGTCTCCAAAGGTCCATCTAAGGCGACACCTATCCTTTTGACATCTGTCAATTAAACTCCACCTGAAATACACACTCAAAATACGTCAACATAAAATGATTTGATTAGGGTCTGTTTTGGCTACTCACTTTCGGCTGACTATAACATTATTATAAATGTCATTTAATATGATTCTTTTTTTGTGTTGATTAAACTTGATGTAAGTTATAGATTTTTATATTTAAAAAAAAACTTTTTGAACTATTTATTTATTTGATACCCATTAAATTATTTTCAGGTTATTTATAGCTAGTATAAGCTTCAAAGGATTCATGTTTCAAAACATTACTGTTCGGTCAATTTTGAAATTTTTATGCATTAGTGTTCTATTTAATCGCACAGGTGTACGGATAATTGAATGGGGTGATTCTTTCTATTTCCCACTAATGTCATTTAATTATGTTGAGTTTTTTGTAAAATTGAAGTTATAATATTTGTAACAGAATCATAAGACTTTTATATTTATTGCTCTATTTACATATGTAGTAACGGTTTTACGGATTTAGCAACGTATAATATCTTTTCTTGCTTATAAACTTGTGCGACCAGATTATAAACAATTTATTTTTAAGTGAGTTGATGTTTTTATGTTATTTCCCATATCGATTAGTGTTTATTTCAAGTGTGAAATTCCATTTTTTTGTGTGAAAAAAATATGTAAATGGTTTGACAAGGATACCTTGAAATGGAGCTTTGTTGTATGCACGGTTGAAGGCTTCAAGGGAGTTTAAGAACTTTCTGTGAAAAATATGATCATGATTACGTATTTTATTTTAGAACAAAAACTTATGATGAATAGAGATTTAATTGTAAAAATGAAAGATTTTGACAAAAGTTTATACTTACCTGAAAACGGGTTGGTTATGAAACTGAATTAGGTTTATCTTGGTTTCGTGTATAATGTCTAACAAGAGGTTTTGTTGCTGCAAAGATGATGATGGAGGTATTAGAACAAACTAAAAGAAGAATGAGTTCAAAACTTACAAGAACACGTAACGATATACAACCACCGAATCGCTAGGTAGTTCAAGAACGACGTGAGACTTTCTCCTTGCTACCACTAGTTGATTTTTTATGTGGTCTCAAACGGGTGTTTTCTGCTGAGTTTTAGGGGCTTGGAATTTCAGATAGTTTGTGTAAGGCCCCGTTCCCGGGACGCTTACAGCTGGTCATTCATCGCACACAAAAAATATATTTTTGTCTTCTTACATAAAAACGTCGCAGCGGAAACATTAAAAACACCCATTTACATTTCATCAAAGTGCTTTACAAAATAATGTAACCGTTCATTACACAATATCATTTTTACATTTCATTACAAAAGCATTATAACAATGGATGCCATCCCAAAGGAACTGAGTAGTCGCCCCCGTGTCGTCCTTAGCAACATACCTGCCAACTTGAAACACATCAAAGTCAGTGTTGCTGAGTGAGTTCTAGTTTTATAATAAAAACATACTTTACTTCCTTTATAACACCATTCGTTACTTCCGTAAGCGATCACACAACTTACATACACATAGATAATATAATTATCTTCATCATTCGTATGTTAACTTTCGTTCATTCATCATCTTCACTTCTATCTAGATCCTGTCAGGCTTTACCCTCTTCATGGCACCCAGCCACGATTGCTGAGGTCGAATGACACGGATCCCGTTTCGTAAGTTATTATGATATTTTGTTAACGTTCATTTCATACATTCGTTCTCTCCATCATGACTTTTCTCATTCATCAACTCACGCAATACTCCCGACTCATGTCCGAAGATTGATACTGTGCCGGGGCCTGTACACAAACCCCCGACTCATGTCTGAAGACTGACACCATACCGGAGCACACGACATCAACATCATCCGAATCACGCGCATCACATCAACAATTATATGGCATCACACATCATCATGCATCATCCTATATCATTCGTACCCGTCACATCATCAACAACCCCAAAGGTCCGAGCCTACGTCTGCACTTTCCCGAAAGTCAGACAATACTATGGTCATTCGGGCGTATGGACCCTATTCGGTCGTATGGTCCTCCATGCGTATGACGACACCTGGGTGAATGGACCTCCAGTCGCATAGCCTCCAATCGCATACTTCCCATGCGAATGAACCTCAGTCGAATGACATCCGGGCGTATGGGCCACAGTCGCATGACCTTCATGCGAATGGCCTTCAATCACACACCTATCGTGCGTATGAACCTCAATCGCACAACTCACGGGTGTATAGTGTGACAACCCGAAAAATATTTTTTTTTATTTTATTTATATTATGAGAATTCACAATTTATTATATATATATATATATATATATATATATATATATATATATATATATATATTTTTTTTTT
>BJCN01342740.1:0-10445 GCA_018326445.1 Flaveria brownii
GGGGGGGGGGTAGAGGGGGAGTTGAACAGTCTTTTTCTTTTTTCTCCCGTCTCGACCTGACTTTCAAAACCCGAACATGTTAAATTCTAATTCCTTGTGAAATTCTGGTCCAAAACGACTATTTACATGCCCCATATCTTGGTTTTATCATCCACTTGGGCATTTTATTGTTTATCCTCTAGATTAAGCCATCTCGTCGCACTAAGGCGCCTAGATGTTGTTATCGGATTTTCTCGTTATGATATTTGTTTTCTCACATAATAACATTAATATTAGTGTAACTAAGATTAAATTAGGCCAAATTCTCATTTTTACCTATGACGTTAATATTCATTTCCCGGTCGGTTAATAGTGGCGTTTATTTCAGACATTCGCCGGACTCAGGTTTGCATGGTCGAACACACATGAAATAGAAACGTAAGCACACGTAGGACTCTAATCAATCTTTAGATTAGTTTATTTGGTGCTATATATTCTAAAAAAAGACTGAGCATAGAAATCAAGATCTAGGGTTTCTAGAGAAATTACCCGGAAATCGAGGCTTGTCACACAAGTGAAGGCAGAAAATCAGAAACCATACGGGAAGATCCAACTGTTGGACATACCCGAGTGGAAGTGGGAGCACATCACCATGGACTTCATTACGAAGCTACCCTGTACTCCAAGGGGGCACGATACCATATGTGTGATTGTTGATCGTCTAACAAAGAGTGCTCACTTCCTACCAATCCGCGAGACGTATTCATCCGAGAGACTGCGGATCTGTTCATCAAGGAGATTGTAGCTCGTCATGGTGTGCCGGTGTCTATCATATCAGATCGTGACACCCGATTCACGTCGAAGTTTTAGAAAAGATTCTATGATGCGATGGGGACGAGGCTACATATTAGCACGGCTTATCATCCTCCGACAGATGGTCAGTCTGAGAGAACGATTCAGACGCTCGAGGATATGCTCCGAGCGTGCGTGATTGATTTTGGAGGAAGTTAGGATGATCACTTACCGTTAGATGAATTCTCATATAACAATAGTTATCATGCCAGCATTGGTATGCCTCCTCATAAAGAATTGGGAAGCCTTGAGGTGATCGAGGCTACAACTGAAAAGTTAGAAAAGATCAAAGCCTTTATGAAGGCGGACAAGGATAGGCAGAAGTCGTGTGCGGACAAAATGTGAAGACCGATTGAGTTCAATGTGGGTGATAGAGTCATGTTGAAGGTCTCACCTTGGAAGGGCATTATCCGATTCAGGAAGCGAGGGAAACTGAGCCCGAGGTATATAGGGCCTTTCCGAATCATCGCACAAGTAGGAGAGGTGTTCATCCAACATTCCATGCATCTCATCTAAGAAAGTGCTTAGTTGATGAAGATATGGTTGTACCACTGGAGGATATCGAGGTGGATGAACGGCTCAATTATGTAGAGCAACCAGTGGAAATCATTGATCGAAAGGAGAAGAGATTAAGGAATAAAGTGGTTCCATTGGTGCGTGTGTAGTGGAAACACCGAAAGGGTTCTGAAGGTTTTGACAGGTTCCACAGTTATTCGAAGAATGACAAGTTTTTGGGACGAAATCTCTTTAAGGGGGTAGACTTGTAACGCCCGAAATTTTAGTCAATAAAAGAAAAGAAAAGCAATAAGAAAGGAAAAAGGAAATTATCTTAAAAGAAGGGAAAAAGAATAAAAGTGGAGGGGGCTAAGTGTAAAAAGGACAAAACTCAAAATATTTTAATAATTCTTTGAATATGGCCACCCATATATGTTATCAGCTTCTGTTTTGCGACCAAAAAGAAAAGAAGAAGAAGAAGAGCAGAGTTCTCCGATTTTAGATAGAGAAAGAAGCTTATTTAGGCTGTGGTATGTGTTTCTTTGTATAATTGGTTCAGTTTTGTTGGACTTTCAACTATAAAACTGATTTTTATGTGTTTAGTTGCTTGTTGCGGTTTGTTTAGGTGTTAGAACTATTTGAAAGCTCGAATTTGAGGAAATTGTGCTTGGAAGCAGTTATAAGTGAGCTCTAGACCCCTGTTTTATATGTTTTTAAACTTTTGGGGGCTGAAAATGTGTGTTTTAAAATGTTTTATAACTACTGTGTATGTACCCGTATGTATGGATGTATGTATTCTTGTGTTTTATGATTTTATATGTGATGTTGATGCTTAAAATAATAGATATAAGTCAAAAACATGTTAAGATGATGTTTGGGTCTGAAATTAGTTTAGAAACATGTATAAAAATGGTCCATGCGCCTAAACAGGGCCCATGCGGCTGAAAATTTGCCTTAGAAAATATTAAGTAGGGTTCATGCGCCCCAATAGTGCCCATCTGCCCAACTTTTCCTCAGACGCCTAAGTATAGTTCATGCGCCCAAATAGTGCCCATGCGCCCGGAGTGGCTCATGCGCCTAAGTGTTGATGCGTCTAAGTAAGGCTCATGCACCTGCATAGTGGAAAAGCGCCTAAGCAAGGCTCATACGACTGCATAGTGCTGATGCACCTATAATGTTTTTACTTAGAAAATTTTAGGCTCATGCGCTTGAAATGTCCCATGCACCCATTTCGAACTTAGAACTTTTTAAAGGGTTTAAGGGGTATATGACTGAGATAGGCTCTGATTTGATGTGATAGTCTATGTTTAAAGTATGCATGATGATATGGTGAGGGTTATGATGTGATGAATTTTATGATATGTGTATGTGTATGATGTGTTATCTTTTAATGGTTTTTAAAACATATATATATATATATATATATATATATATATATATTATAATATACGTTATGTATTATGTTATGACTTTACGTAGTATGAAGTACGTATGAATGAACGTAAAGTATAACATAATGAAGTGAAAGATAACAAAGATGAAAAGTGGAATGTAATGAACGGAAGAATGGCTTGCATGCAAAATTGAATTGAACTGCACGATCATGTTGTCGTTAGCTCAACTGTGTGCAGTTTAGCTAACCCGACGGATGCACACAGGGTCAATCACTGAGATTGACATGACCTTTGTAGCATGCCCTAGGTGACTGGGGTAGCTTCGTGCACAATGTTCGAGGTCTATTTATAGACCTCAGGCCTAGCATCAGCTTCGTGCATAATGTTCAGGGTATTGCACATTGGACTAGATGAAAGTGAAAGATAATGTAAAGTATGAAAAGAACAAAGATTGACGGGAACCTTGTGGCATACCGTAGGTGACTGGGTCAGCTTCGTGCATAATGTTCCGGGTCTATTTATAGACCTCAGGCCTAACATCAGCTTTGTGCACAATGTTCGGGTATTGTATGTTGGTCCGAATAAAAGTAAAGATAATGAAAAATATGAAATGAAAGTATGCGTATGATGATGAAAGATAATAATGAAAGTATGAAAGAATGAAACGCACAATGAATGTTGGCTGAATGTACGTATGATGTGTGCTCGCATACGAAAGTAATGTATGTTAATCAAGAAGTATATTTTCGTAAATAAAAAACACAAGGTATTTTAATACTTCCAAAACTACAACTGACTCAGCAATGTTGACTTTTATGCATTTTCAGTTGGCAGGCGATAATTTCTAAGGATGGCACACGGGGAGGTTAGTCGGCAAGGCAAGACTGGCATCCATTCATGCATAATCTTATTGTTGTTTTGTAATGCAATTTAATAGATGCTTTTGTAACTTAAATAGTGTTGGACTGCTTAACAACAGTAATTATTAATGAAATGAATGGCTTTTGATAATTTAATTCCACTGCAATGTTTTATGAATGTGTATTGTTTTGTATAATAATGCGATGATTGTCCAACTGTGAGGTCTCCGAGAACGGGGTCTTACACAGGTGAGGGTTGTTCAAGTGAGGAGCTTATTAGATACTTGGTTAAGAATCTTTAAAGATCAATAAGCATCCTAGGATCCACTTGAATTGCAATGGGATGTGGCTGAGGAAAAATGGCTGTGGAGTATTGTGGTGTAGGATAAGTTGAAGATGGAGTTAATATGGTCAGGGTATGATCCTTATGACTTTGAATTTGTACATTCTTCCCCTTTTTAGTAGTATCATCTTGAGAAGTAGATGAGCTAGAGGAAGAACTTAAAGATACTTAAATAGGTACATGCGTAATAGACTTCTCAATCTGTGTCTCAGCTACTTTGGCCTTGAGATTTTCAATCTCAAGTTGGTGAGTGGCAGACCTATCTTCTAAAGTTTTAACATTGAACTAAAGGTTAGAGACTTTAGAAAGCAGGTACTGAATGGTAAGTTGTAGACTTCCTCATCTTCTTTTGAAGAATCATGGGGAAATGAGATAACATACCTTATATGTTCATACTTATCAGCAGATGTGGTTTCTTGGCACCCTAGTTTCCCTTGCAGACTGATGTCTTTTTTAGAGATATCATTAGGCAAGGTTGCCATAGACTCAGTCTCAGCTATGTTACCACTGTCCTTAGAGGTCAGTGAGACACTCTCAGTAGTTGCAACCGAGCCTACACGAGTCCCCTCCACACCTGTGGGACTCACCTCAGTTTGGCTTAAGTGATGTGGGCTAGAAATCTGAGGTTCCCTGGGGCTCAGTTAATCTGCAGAGTGGTGTGGTAGATCAACATCATAGCCCTGAGGTAACATGAGATCCTTATCAGATTGGGTTAATAGGTCAGTGAAGGATAAAGAAAATATACCTAATGACCTGAGACTTTGGTCAACATCTAGTGGCATTAAGCCAGTGATGTGGGTGTCCCTTTTTGGCTGCTAAGGGGAGTGTTAGGACTAACCCTAAGGGCTTGAAGCTTGGGCAAGGGGCTCATCAGGTTGAGATTGAGGAGACTTAATACTGATATTGGGGTCAATTATGGAGGATGGTTGGACCTCTTGCTGAGTAGGAGCCCTTTGTTCCACTCTAGACTTTTTGGCTTGAACAGAGGGGACTTGTTCAATCAGAGTAGATTGAAAAAGGGTTTGTTTGGAGCATCTTTGATAGGTGAACCTAATAGGGTAGGAAGAAGTGACTGGCTGTGAAGTGGTGGTGTCTGGTACGGGTTCATCACTGCTAGGTCTGTAGGGATGTCACCAGGAGTCATTGGCTTAAGCATACATGAAAGGAGATTAGTGAACCTTCTAGTAAAGTTGGAGGATATCTTCTTTAGCATCTTGAATATACCCTGCTTCATTTGGGGAACAACTAGAATATCTACATATTCTAGCTTGTCCTGATCCAACTCACAGTTGATTATGTGCTAGATATACTTAGGATACATGTAAAATGTGTTCCTAGTGAGATTACCTTTTAAGTTATTCAGGACAAACCTAGAGTAGTTGAATCTGAGGACCTAAACCAACCTATGTACTAGGTAGCCCGGATCATAAGGGATTTGATCCCAACCCCCTGACTTGTTGATAAGCTGTGCAGGATGACATGCAGTAAGAACTTCTAGTTGTAGGAGAAGTTAAACTTGTAGACTGTGGACGACGTCTCCTCCACATCCCATTTAGGTATATGTGTCTTCCAAATCTTGTTTGGAGAACTCAGTAGAGGCACCTTCATCATGAAGCTCCAGATGCTCCCTGATGGTGGTTTCACTGACTATAATCTCCTGTCCTTATACTCTTGACCTGATAACCCTTTGACTGTTAAGCATTTGTTTTGACCATTGGCCCAAAATTTAGCCTTATGGTTTGAGTAAATGATGGGGTTAACATACAGAGCAGTAAAATATGCTGATTGAGTTAAGAATTGGATGATTAGTGCAAAATCAACATCCGTGGAAGAGTCAAGGATGGCGACCTGATTATGCTGGGGATTGACGGCCATTGTTTGGTGAAGATATTGTTTGAAGGAGTTTGAGAGTAGTAATTTGAGAGTGAGTGTAGATGATAATGGAAATTTTAGGGCTTTTACAGTGGTAAAGAAAGTTAAGAAAGAAGGACGGAAAATAATAAATGGTGGTGAAAAATCAAACCGATAAAGTGAAAGGATGTTTTGGGTTCTGATTTGACAGTGGCGGTAAGAAAGACTTTTTAAAATATTCCTACAATCATCAATAAAATCTTACTTTTTACAAAGTGGGGCCCAAAGATTTCCGTTACACAGTAAAGTTTTCTTCTGAGAGTTAAATTGCTTCCGAGAGAACACTTGTGTTTCTCTTTCCAGATTGTCTTCCGAAGCCACTTTATCTTCAAAAGCAAATTATGTCTTGAAGACACATTTGCTTCTGAGAATAAAGTGTTCTTCCAAGAGAAAAAGTTAGTAGCCTTCGTAAGGAAACTTAATCTATGATCAAATGATCTTCCGAGGCTAAAAACTCTTCCGAAGAGAATACTTGTGTAGAGGAATTTTCCTTCAGAAGATGAATAAGGATTTCTTCCGAAGGTAAATTTCTCTTTGGAAGAATTTATACTTAGAGAATTTTGGAGAAAATCTTTTGTAACAGGGCTTAGATTATAAATAGACAACTTAGACATCATATTTTTTGAAAGATTTTCAAAGGAGATTTACTAATTAAGGTTGATCATCTCAATAACCGCAATTAAATACTTAAATCTTTGTTCATTAAAGGCTTTGGTGAACAAATCAGCATATTGTTCATTTGAATAAACTTTGACTGGTTGGTCAAGTTTTTCTCATTTATATCTCCAATGAAATGATACCTGATGTTAATATGTTTTGTCTTGAGTGCTTGATAGGATTTTCTATAGTAGAAATAGCACTCTTATTATATATGTGGATAGGAGTCTCCATGAAGTTGAAACCATAGTCTAACATCTGATTCTGAATCCATACCAGTTGAGCACAGTAGCTTGCAACAGTGATGTATTCAGCTTCAGCTGTTGATGTAGTGACACATGATTGCTTGTTGCGTTACAAAGAGATGATCCTTTAACCAAGAAATTAACATCCTCCTGATATAGATTTCTTGTTAATATTGCAGCCACCATAATCACCATTAGTGTAACCGTAAAGATTAAAATCCCTGTTCTTTGGATACCAAAGGCCCAGTTTGGAGCTCCTTTAGGTGAGACACCTTGGGAGCAACCTGACATCTTGCACAGATGCAGGTTGCAAACATGATATCAGGTCTGCTTATAGTGAGATACATTAGAGATCAAATAATTGCCCTGTACTGATGGTGATTAGTGTCCTCCCCCTCGAAATCAAGACAAAGATTGTGATGTCTTTGTATAGGTGTCTTCACTGGCTAACAATCTTTCATATAAAATCTTTCTAAGATGTCCTTGACATACTTAGATTGATTGATGGAAAACCCTTCTTCCATCTGTTTCACTTGAATTCCTAGGAAGAAATCCATCTTTCCCATTGAACTCATTTCAAATTTCTTTCTCATGATGCTTTCAAATTCTTTGCACATTTGGTTTGAGATGAACCGAATATGATGTCATCAACATAGACTTGTACTAGAAACATATCCTTCCCAGACTACTTTATGAACAATGTATTATCTATGGTGCCTCTGGTGTAGCCATTTTTCAGAAGAAACTGAGACAATGTCTCATACCACAGCCTAGGTGCTTGGTGTAGCCCATAAAGAGCTTTATCTAGTTTGCACACATACTTTGGGTGATGTGGGTATTCAAAACCAGGTGGCTGGTACACATAGACTTCTCTGTCAATATCCCCATATAGAAATGTACATTTCACTTCAAATTGATGGACTATGAAGTTCTTAGATGCTGCAAAAGCAAGGAAGATTCTTATAGCCTCAAGTCTTACAACAAGAGTAAAGACATTAGTGTAATTTATCCCTTCCTCTTGTGTGTATCCTTGAACTACAAGTCTAGCTTTGTTCTTGATGATCAAACCTCTATCATCTCTTTTATTCCTAAACACCCACTTGGTACAAATAAGGACTTGACCAGATGGCAATGGACATAGGTTCCACACTTTTTCCTCTTGAATTGAAGCAACTCCTCTTACATTGATTCAATCCAACTATTATCCTTGAGAGCTTCTTCCACCTTCTTGGGTTCTAACTGGGAGAGAAAGCATGAGTACAAGCAGACATTCCCATTTTGAGTCTGTCTTCTAGTTCTCGTACCTTCTAAGAGATCCCCAATGATGTTCTCAGCTAGATGAGTGTTATGAATCCTTAGTCTTGGAATCGCATCTAGTTTCATAGATCAATCCAAGTTTGAAAAGTTTTGCTCAGAATTGTGAACATTGATTCCAGCTGATATCTCACATTCATTCAATGAGGACTGATTGAATGAATGAGTGACAACATCAATGGTGTTTTGTTGTGAAGTAGTATTAACAATTGCCTGTTCCTCCAGATTATTGTCTTCATCAGATTGGTGTTGAGAGTTAGAGTTGTCAGCTGATGGGTTTTGAGGCTCAACTAAACGACAACTTGTTGAAGCTCCACTGTTTCCTATAATATTCAAGCTTTCAGGACTTGTAGTAGTTGGAACTTGCTCTTCATGTCTTCTTGGAGAAATTGGAATAGGTCTGTTTAACTCAAACAGTTGATCATCAGAGAAGTCATTTTGAGTTCCTGTTCTAGCTGAAATATTCTCACAAGATGGTTTAGAATAGTTGGGAAACAATTCTCTGTTAAAGATATGGTCAGGGCCATTCCCCTTAACACTAGGAGTGTTCTCATTTACAACAATATTGGATTATTCCTCAAATTTTTGATTCTTAATGTTCTATACTCTATAAGCTTTAGAGCTTGAAGAGTATCCAACAAAGATATCATCATCTGAATTTTTAGCAAATTTTGCTAAACTGTCTTTTATGTTAAGTTTGGTACACCTGCTACCAAAGGATCTTAGAAATCCAATGAACGGTTGCCTCCTGTTCCATAACTCATGAGGGGTTTTTCCTTAGGGCATAATAACAAGAACCTTGTTCTACACATAACATGTAGTGCTAACTGCCTCTGCCCAGAAAATTAGAGGCAACTTTGAATCAGCTAACATGGTTCTTATAGCCTCAATAAGTGTCCTGTTCCTCCTCTCAACAACACTATTCTGTTGGGGAGTTCTAGGAGGACTGTATTGTCTGGTAATCTCTTTTGAGTTACAGTCAAGAACTTGATTCTTAAACTTAGTCCCTTGATCACTTCTGATTATTTCGACCTTTTGATCAATTTGATTTTCTATTTTAAGAATAAAAAATTTAAACGTTTAAGCAGTTTCATCTTTATTTCTTAAACAGAATACCCATGTGAATCTTGTAAAATCATCAACTATGACAAGGCAATAGATTTTCTTCCAATGCTCCTTATACTTGTGGGACCAAATATATCCATGTGCAATAAGTATGGTGGAGTAGTGATGGAATTAACTTCTTTGGATTTGTAGGTTGCCTTATGTTGTTTTGCTTTAAGACAAGCAACATTGCCGTCTTTACAGAAAAACTCCTTTTTAGGCACTCCATGTACCAAGTTATTTTAAATTAGCTTATTCATGGTTTTAAAATTAACATGACACATTCTTTTATGCCAAAAAGTTGATTCATTAAGGCCTTGTTCCCAGAGACCTCACAGTTGGTCATTCATAGCACTAAACATACATAATAATATATATTTCGTAAAACATTGTAGCGGAATTCATTAACAAAAGCCATTCATTTTATTAATAATTACTATTGTTATGAAATACAACATTGTTAAGTTACAAAAGAAAACATCTGTTAATTGCATTACAAAACAACAATAACAATATGCGTGAGTGGATGCCAATATTGTCCTGCCAAGTAGCCTCCCCGCGTGCCATCCTCAGCAACATTTACCTGCCAACTGAAAAATGCATAAAGTTCAATGTTGCTGAGTGAATTATAGTTTTAATATATTAAAATACTTTATACATTTCATACACAAAATACTCTTTTCAGCAAAATACTTTCTTTACTTTCGTACGTGATCATTCATCATACATACAACAAGGTATAACCTTATTCATCATTCATTATCGCACGTATACTTTCGTTTCGTACTTTATCATTATCTTTCATTGATTCTAGATCCTGTCAAAACTTTACCCCCATCGTGTCCTGAAGCCACCATTCTGGCATAAAGCCTCATTACTATCTGGCACAAAGCCGTATCGTATCTTGGTACAAAGCCACATCATATCTGAGGTAAAGTGACAAGGATCTGTTTCATACTATGGATCAGTCACCAAGACTGATCCCCCCGCGTGTGAACCCTCATGGGTTAGCCAAAATCACACGCTATAATACACACAGTTGAGCTAACAACTCTCAATGAGTTGTGATCCTCCTTTCATTCTGCTTGCAAGCCTTTTCATTCATTCGTTCTTTATGTTCCACTTTTATTATCATTAATCTTAACTCTTTCTTTAATGATAATACTTTACGTTTATAATCATAAAAACACTACGTAAAGTCACATATCAGTATACATAAGGAACATAAGAACAAAGTATAACCATGCATAAAATAGGCACATATAAGCCTTAGGTCAAACTAGGGTCAAAA